>PVJH01004961.1:0-118349 GCA_004026705.1 Nesogale talazaci
GTTTTTCTCTCTTTTTAAATCATTTTTTGGGGACTCATACAAATCTTATCATAATCAGTACATAGATCTATTGTATGCAAAGCACATTTATACATCTGTTGCCCTCATTCTCAAAACATTTTCTTTCTACTTAAGCCCTTGGTGTCAGCTCCTCATCTTTCCCCTCCCTCCCCACTGCCCCTCTGGCACATCCTCTGGTCTAACCAAATTTTTTTTTTTTTATAAATCATCTTATTGGGGGCTAATACAACTCCTATCACAATCAATATCCTTGTCGATGTATGCAGACCACATTTGCACATTTGTTGCCATCATCATCTCTAAACATCCTCCTTCTACCTTGGTCCCCAGTACCAGCTCCCCATATTCCCCTTCCCTCCCCACTCCCCCTCCCCCATGAACCCTTAACAATTTACAAACTGTCATTATTTTGTCATCATACACTGTCAGATGTGTCCCTTCACCCACTTCCCCATTGTCCATACCCCAGAGATGAGGTCATATGTAGATCCCTACAATAGGTCCCCCCTTTCTACTTCCCCTTCCTTCCGCCCTCCTGGCATCACCACTCTCACCCCTGGTCCTGAAAGGATCATCTGTCCTGAATTACCCCTGTTTCCAACTCCAGTGTATATCCCCTGGTTTAGCTGGATTTGTAAGGTAGAAATGGGATCATGATAGTGGGTGGGAGGAAGCATTTAAGAACTAGAGGAAAGTTGCATATTTCATTGTTGCTACACTATACATTGACTGGTTTGTCTCTTCCCTACAATCCTTCTGTAAGGGACTGTCGTTTTACCTATTGATGGACTTTGGGTCCCCAATCTGTACTCCCCATCATTTTTAGTGATATCATTTTGAGATTTTTGATGCCTGATACCGGATCCCTTCGACATCTCATCGTCACACAGGTTGGTATGCTTCTTCCATGTGGGCTTTGCTTCTTCTAAACTAGATGGCCATTTGTTTTCTTTCAAGCCCTTAAGACCCCAGCAGGGGTCTTTTGATAGCTGGTCACCATCAGCTTACTTCACCACATTTGCTTATGCACACATTTGTCTTTAGTGATCGTGTCAGGAAGGTAGCATCGTGGAATGTCAATTTAATAGAACAAAGTGTTCTTGCATTGAGGAAGTACTTGAGTAGAGTTCCAATGCGCATCTTCTGTCTTAATATTAACCCTCTAAGTGTATGCACATAGGTCTATTTCCCCATCGTCATTATATAAATATATTCACCTATGTACATGTCTGTATTTAGACCTTTATAAATGCCTTTTGCCCCTCAGTTCTTTCCTCTATTTCTTTTTACTTTCCTCTTGCCCCACTATCATGCTCGGCCTCCATTAAGGTTTCAGTATTTTCTCTCTGTTACATTAATCTCAATCAATTCCTATCAGGCTTCTCACACCCACCTTGTCACTGATTTTGAGTCAATTGTTGTTCCCTTATCACTAGGTTGGTCAACACCACCTCCTTTCCCCCTTCCCCCCATCTCCCTTGTCCCCCCTAGGACCATCAGTCCCCATTATTTTCTCTAGACTGTTCACCCAGTCTATCTTATCTAGTTAGACCCGCAGAGATAACAATATGTACTAGAAAAAAAAACCCAGAAACACCCTAAGATGAAGCAACCAAAGAAAAGAAAATGATAACAACAATATGTGTATGTATGTTGTGTGTGTGTGTGTATATATATATATATATATATATATATATATGACCAGATTTTAATATTGGTAAAGCGGGACACTATTGACAGGGGGGAGGGGTGTTAGGGGGGGTTATATTTTCTTCCCATTCTCCTGCCGTTCCCTAGTTTGTCGTGCATTCTTTCTAAAAATCAGGACTTTTTTAAAACACTGCGGATGCGGGGAAAATTGTTTAAAATTGGGACTGTCCTGCCAAAAGCGGGATGTCTGGTCACTTTAACATATACATATATATATATATATTTAAAAAAATAAAAATTATAACAAAATAGAAACCTGTAAATAGTTCAAGGTCTGTCTGTTGACCTCCAGGAGTGTTCCCTGGTTGAATGTGATGGAGTGCCACACCCTGGCCCCAAAGTATATCCTTGGCTTTCCCTCAGGAATTACATGTTCTGTTGCCTACCCTCAGTGCTTTGAAATGGTGTGGTGGGCTCAGACGAGGTACAATCCCGACCCTGCTTCTCTATTGCTGTTCCTGCAGGATCTTGTGTCAGTGAGGGATGCCATGATTCATAGTGGGGATGGCCATATGGTCCTCTCTGTGCATTGGCTGTTCTGAGTGGGATTATCTTCCTCAAGGGTCGGTGGGCCAGGATGCACTCCATTCTTTCTTCCTTCCCCTCCCTTTGTTCTCGTGTGCTCTGATGAGGCATGTCTCACTCCCCAAGCTGCAGCTTCAGTGCTGACCTCCAAAGCAAACTTCTCTTTGGGGAGAGTTGGCTGTCCACATAGTTGGGACTGGGGTTGGCCCCTCAGACCCCTCCATTGGTTCCCTGCTCCATGCCATCACATTGCATTCACATCCTGGATCACTGAGTTTAAGTTTGGTTCATTTTGCCCTGTGGAGATATAAACAATATGCTCCCCTTGGTTGGGTTCATACCCCATTCCCTCTCAACACATCACCATCTCTTCCCTCGCCCTCCCACCACAGTTGGCTACCCTATTAAGCCCTGGATTTGGTCTGACCTCAGCCATACTACCTAGGCCTCCCCCCAGGAATTTCTGTATATAGTAGCTTTATTCCCTGTTCCCCTTTTGCATGTTTATTAAAGCATACCTCAGCAGACTCATGTTGTACATGTTGTTTTGTACTTGGCTTACTTCACTTGGCATAATTTCCTTCATTTCTTCCCATTGGGTGATGTACTTCAGGTTTTTTCCCCTTAAGCATAAGAAAGGGTATTAAAATGAGTGGGGGAGCTGGACCAAGTAAGAAGACAAAATGTATCACTTTCATATACAATGGGATATTTTGACACTACAAGTTGACATTCAGCTTAAGTCCAGAGCATGTGAACAGTTCTGGAACTTAATAGCATAGGAAAGTACCTAAACACGAGAAAATGTGCTACCTCCTTGACCGCATTATTTGGCTTTACTTATTTATGTGAGTCAGCCTTTTTCCATTTAAAGATTATTAAGTCCAAGTCCCATTCCATCATGACTGATGATCATTTGGAAGTGTGCTTGAGGCTGACTGTCAGCAGCTACTGTCTGGGCTATGCATTCCTGACTCACTCAATTCAGTACAACTCATCAGAGTAAATTCAGGTCATGACAAAAAAATATACACAGCTAATGGTGTTGTGTTGTGCAATATGGACTCAAGCAGTTATGCAAAGTATATAAACATACATTGTACATATAAAGAATTCTCAATGCATTTATGAATAGATGTAATAAATATGTTTTGCATTTTGTACTTGGTTGATCCTTTTGACTTGATCATTTTATAAGTAGCTTGCATGCTGGAAGAGTGTGAGCACCCCTGGTTTAAAATCATGAAAGGTGTGTCTCAGGACTGTATCTTCTCATGACACATGCTAAACAAGTCATCGGAGAAGCTGGTTGACATGGAGATGCAGGTGGCATCAGGACAGAGGAAGGCTATTTATGACCTGCAGTCTGCAGGTGACACAGCCTCGCTTGCTGGAAACGAGGAGAACTTGTCGCACTTGCTAATGAAGATCAAGGGTGGCAGCCATGAGTATGGGCTAATGTCAAAAAGATGAAAAGCCTCACCACTGGACCAGCAGAGAACATCGTGAGAAGTGGAGCAAAGGATGAAGTTGTCAAGGATCTTATCTTGCTTGGATCCACAATCACTATTCATGGAAGCAGCGGTCAAGAGAGCAAAAGACATGTTCCACTGGTTAAATCTGCGGCACGAGACCTCTGCAGTGTATTGAGAAGCAAGGATGTCACTTTGAGGACTGAGGTGGGCCTGACCCAAGTCATGGTATTTTTCCTTGCCTCTTATGCATGTGGAAATTGCACATTGACTGAGAAAGACCAAAGAAGAGTGGACGCCCTTGAATTGTGGTGCTGGAGAAGGTTATTGAAAGTACCATGGGTTGCTAAAAGGACAAACCAATCTGTCTTAAAAGAAAGCTAGAGTAGAACAGCAATTCTCAACCTGTGGGCCTCGACCCTTTGGGGGTTGAACAACCCTTTCACGGGGATCGTCTGATTCATAACAGTAGCAAAATTACAGTTATGAAGTAGCAATGAAAATAGTTTTATGGTTGGGGGCTCACCACAATATGAGGAACTGTATTAAAGGATGACAGTATTAGGAAGGTTGAGAACCAGTGCCTTAGAGGCAAGGGGAGGTTAGACTTTGTCATCTTAGACATATTGTCAGGAGAGACCAGTCCTTGGAGCAGGACAGCCTTCTTGGTAAAGAGGAGGGTCAGTAGAGAAGAGGAAGTACCTCAACAAGATGAATCAATGCTGTGGCTGCAGCAACGGACTGAGGCAAAGGAACAATGATAAGGATTGTGCAGGACCAGACAGTGTCTAACTTACTTGTGCCAAGTGTCACATCATCACTGACTTGATGGCACCTCACAACAACAATGATAACATTTTATATAGTTATACCAACAAGCCGTAAATATATTGTCGTAAACCCTGTAATCAGATTAATATAAACCAAGCAACAAACTCTGACTCATGAAGAGTCTAATGTGGGCCCATCATATTGGGTTCAAAATCAGCACCAAGTCCTCGTCAACTAGAAAAGCCACAAAGACCTTGCATTCGCAATATAACACGTCCCCAAATATCTGGGTAGAGGCCACGAAGAAACAAGGATGAGACCATATGAAACATGACCAGAGCAGCTATATGCTAGAGCATGCAGCAAAGCCAGTTGGGTGTGATTAAATGTCAATCTGATTCATTCATTCATTTATCTATTTATTTTAATAAATCATTTTACTGGGGATCCTAACAGCTCTTATAATAGTCCATACATCAATTGTATCAAGCACACTTGTATATATGTTGCCATCATCTTTTCCAAAACATTTTGTTTTTACTGGAGTCCTTAGTATCAGCTCCTCTTTATCCCTCCCTTCCCCCTGTACCCTCCCACCCTCGAGAACCCTTTATAATTTATAAATGATTTTTATTTTCATAGCTCACACCATCCACTGTCTCCCTTCACCCACATTTCTGTTGTTCATCCCCCTTGGGGTGAGGCGTTGTATGTCAGTCATTGCGATTGGTTCTTCCTTTCTCTCTCCCCCCCCCCCCTCACTCTCATGGTATTGCTATTCTCACTTTTGGTCTGAGGGGTTTCTTTGTCTAGATTCTAAGTGTTGAGAGCTCTTATCTGTACCAGTGTACATGATCTAGCCAGATTTGTAAGTTAGAACTGGGGTCATGATAATGGGGTGGGGGAGGAAGCATTAAAGAACTAGATGAATGTGGTATGATCCATCAGTGTTATATTGCACCCTGGCTGGCTCATCCCTTCCTTGTGACCCTTCCATGAGGGAATGTCCAATTGTCTATAGATGGCCTTTGGGTCTCCACTCCAATCTTCCTCGTTAGAATTAATATGGTTGCTTGTTTGGGGGCTTCTGATGCTTGATCCCATCGACTGTCAGTATCATACAGGTTGATGTGCTTCTTCTATGTGAGCTTGGTTGCTTCACTGCTAGATGGCTGCTTGTTTAACTACAAGCCTTTAAGACCCAGATGCTATATTGTGTAATAGCCAGGAACCATCAACTCTCTTCACCACATTAGCTTAGGCACCCATTTCGTCTTCAGTGATCGGGTCTGAAAGGGGAATATCACAGAATGCCAGGTTATTAGAACAAAAGTGTCCTTGCACCGAGGGAGGACAGAGTAGAGGCCCAATGTACAGCTGCTACCTTAATATTTAACATATAAATATATATATATACATAAACCTATCATTATATATTAATATATTTACATATGTACATGCCTATGTTTATACCTCTGTAAATGTCTTTTGCCTCCTGCTTCTTTCCTCTTTTTTCTTTTACTTTCTTCCTGTCCCACTATCATGTTCAAACTTCATTTGATTCTCAGCTACCTTGCACCTAATTCCCCTCAGCTACCTTGCACTTGATCACACCCCATCAGGCATTCTATATGCTCCTGGCCATTGGTTTTAGATCTCATTGTTCTCTTGTCCCTGAGTTTGTTGGCTCCTCCCTATGAATAGTTTTAGGTCTGTCTGCTGACCCTTCTGATTATTTCCCAGCATCATTTTATGCAAACATTCTCTATACCCTATTTAGATGAGAAAAGCGAGAAACTATGCTGTATCCTCAAATCCCCAAGTTATGGAGCTTTCTTGGACAATTGCTAGAGCCAATATAGTTCTCATTCTGACAGGTCACCACTAACTAACATCCAGTAAGTGCTAACAATCAAAGAAAACCGAGGCCAGGGCAGAGAGAGGCCAGTCCTTCCTGTCCTTGGAGAGCAAGAAAATGATTTGACTTTGCAGGCAGTGTAGACAGAATGTAGTATGCATCTGGGTGTGGCATAGCAAGGGTTGGCTGGTGTTCACAACCTCCGCTAGCCATCAGAACTCATGGAAACACCGGTGAGTACCAACCTGTAATGTCCATTCAATGCTTCCTAGGACACAGAGAGGAGCATGCAACATTAATATATTTTTGACGACACCCTAGGGAAGGTGGCCTCAGAGTGCTGACAAGGTGGAAAGCAGATGGTCCAGAGGCCTTCTCCTCAGGCAAGCAGGTTTCTGCTATGTCCAGAAGGGTTGTGTGAGTCTGAGTGCCAAGCTGGCCCATTGTTGCCATGAATGATCCTGTTTCTGAAGATGCACAAAGTGCTTTTAATAGTTGTTTCCTTTGGATTTTTCTATGTCTATAAAATGATTGGATCTATATTAACTGGTCGCAACCTTTACAAAACTGCAAATCTTTTGAATCATGATTTTTACAAAACTAACCGCAAAACTCACTGCCATCGACTCCATTCGGACTCATGGCAACCCTAGAGCGGTTGGTAAAATCGCCTCTGTGGATTTCTAAGATAATCGCTCTTGAAGGAAGTAGATAGCCTTCTCTTTCCCCCACACAGCAGCTGGGGATGTTGAACTGCTGACCTTGAGGTAACCACTATGCCACCAGGGGTCTATTGACCCTCATAATAATGCTTGCTAACCCAAACTCGCTCTGCGTTTACTGTACTCGGTCCTCTTGACACACACACCATCCAGTACACAATGGCCCTGAGTTCTCCCTTCCCTTGGACAGATAAATTCCTATGGCCCACGCTGAGGCCACGTTCTGCGGTGTCCGCCTGTACTATCCACAGCGGGCCTCTACGTCTTCAGCAGTGAAACTTTGAAGTTATACTCTTTCCTTGAACAGAATTATATTCTTAGGCAGGGCTTATTATTTGCTCATTTAAATAGTAACTTTTTTCACATATTGTTCAACTAAATCTATATGTGACTAAGAGTTTTCAAAAATTTTTTCTTCTGTATTTTAGTTACTGTGGTTGTCTAGAATACGTACAACAAAACCACACACTGATCTGCAACTGAGGTTCCAGTTTATACAGGTGCATGGTTTATTCCAAAGAAAACACGTTAAGATATGTCTGTGGCTGTGAACATGTGGTCATCTCAGTCATACACTCGTTTTGTCTCCTTAGGGGCCTTCAAAGAAAAGGTCCAATTCAAAGAGTGGCTTCTGAAGAGATCTGCTAACCCTGTTAAATTCAAAGCAGAGAGGTTAGCTTCAAAGGTGCTGGAGAGGGATTGGGGTGACATCAGGGGAGCAGTTCCGATAGATTTTCTTTGACTACATAGGATGGCCCCCAGGGCTTATTCAGAAGCAGTTTTAAGAAGTTGGAAAGTGGGGCTGAAGCCCGGTTGCGTAGTGGTTGTGCGTGGGACTGCGGCCCACTGGGATGGAGGTTTGATTCCAGCTCCGCGGAGCAAAGGCTGGACCTCCTACTCCCACCACCTGAGGGCAGTGATGCCCAAAAAAACAAAACGAAAAAAAAAACAATATCAACAAAAAAAGAAGTTGGAAAGCAGGAAGGTTGGCAGGGAGGATGTTTGGGTGTTGCCATCCTGACAACAAACCTGCTCATTCCCAGAGGATGGGAAGGACTGTTCTATAGGCATGTCCTTGGAACACCTTACCCCACCCACCCCACTGCCCTCATCTTGGCCCTTCACACTGTTATTTGTTCTCTCAACTCAAAGATTCCTTCAGAAGAACACAATTTCAGTCCCTTGAAGAGGCCAATGCTGACATCTCAATGTGGTGTAAAAAGAGAAGCCCAATTCTTTTAAGTTTTTTTTTGTTTTGTTTTTTTTTGAGCATCACTGCTCTCCGGTGGTGGGAGTAGGAGGCCCAGCCCCACTGCTGGAATTGAACCTCCGTCCCAGTGGGCCACAGTCCCGCGCACAACCACTACGCCACTGGGGCTCAGCCCAAGAAGCCCACTTCTTTGAACAACGTTTACAGAAAGGGGAACCCTGCCTTTAGAAGTGTATGGATGTAGATGAGGATACCTTAAGGACAATAGCTTCATATTTTGAAAGTTTTGTTTAATCCAGCTGTTGTTGTTGTTTTTTAATGTTTTTTGGTGACAGCACTTTCTGGCTTCTTGTACAGGATAGTGACTGGTGACATTCTTTGAGTAGGATGCCCATGCTCACCCTCCCTCTCTAAGTTGTTCCTCCGTCATGAATATCAACTCACTCCCCACCACCACCAAGATCCCAATCTCATCTTTTCAGTTTCTGTTGTCACTTAGATCCACTGGGATGGTTCTTACAAGAGCATAATGCTATGTGTAGGACTTTTTTCCTTGTAATTAATCTACTATTGTTTAGTTTTTAGATGATTTCAGTGACTTTGGTTTAAATTTGAAGATTGTTTTAGGGAAATAGTTTAGGGGTTCAAGGGTTCCAGAAAGAAGAACTGAAGATTCTGTTCCCCCTTTTGTTCAGGACTGTTTCATGAACTCTAATGAAAATTGTCAGTGATCGCAATGTGGCAACATGCAGTTCTGCTGGTCTCATGACAAAGGAGGCAGTTTGATCAGGGAGGCACTTAAGTCCCACGTCCCAATCTCCTTCCTATTCCCAACTCTCTTTATTGCACCAGGTGAACAGAGACCAATTATTGTGTCTTGAATGGCTGCTTGTATGGTTTCAAGACTCCAGGAACCATGCAATGATCTAGAGGCACAATAGAATCATTCGATGTGTGATTATGCCATCCAACTAAATGGGCTGGTTCATTAATTCATCATCCCAAACTTATAAATCAAGGAACTAAATACTATATGCGACTGGTTGTTCAGAAGCAATGAACTACTCTCTCTCTCTCTTTTTTTTTTGGTTTTGCTGTAACCATATTATACTCTTGCTAACTCAATGTTTCACAGGCAAGTGACTTATTGACAACAGTTACAATAAGCAATTATGGTATCTTACCCTTAATCAATGGGATCCTTTTTGACACAGTCTCCATTCTCCATTTTCTCCTGGCCCTGATGACCACTTTAGACTCTATACGTTTGCCTTCTCTTGTCTTCTTTTGGAAGTGGGATCATAAGGTATCTGCCCTTTTGTGGTTGGTTTATTTTGCTCAGCATAATGTTTTCTAGCTCCATCTATACTGTAGCGTGTACCAAGACTTCAGTTCAATAATATTCATTGTATGTATGCTTCACATTTTATTCATTCATCAATTGATGGGCAATGAGGTCTTTCCTGTCTTTTGGCTACTGTGCATAGTGCTATAATGAATCAGTGGCTGTTAGCAGCAGGCTCTTTTTATATTGAGTTGTGCGCCACCAGGAGAGGAAGGTTCATTTTAGGGGGAATGAAATAATATTTTATTGTGGTTTTCATTTGCATGGTCTCTGATGACCAAAAGTGCTGGATATCTTTTCATGTGTTGGGTGGCCATTCGAATATCCTCTTTGTTTGAATGTCTACTCAATGTTGCCCATTTTATAATTGGGCTAATCTGTAATTAGGAAGGAACCTTGGTGGCATAGTGCAGTACAAGTTGGGCTGCTAGACGCAAGGTTGGCAATTTGAAACCACACACCATTCCTTGGGAGAAAGGTGAGGCTTTCTATTCCTGAAAAGAGTTAGTCTCAGAAACCCACAGGGGTAGGTCGAGCCGCTCCTTTAGGGCCACTATGAGACAGAATTGACTTCATGGCAGCGAGTTCATTTTTATGATTGGGTTTATGGTTATTAGAGCCTTATCAGATGCACCTATCATTTCTAAAACTATTTTCCCAGGTAATAGGTGGTTTCCCCCCCTTTCTTGGGGGATAAAATACTTTGATAAAAGGTCTAAGATTTTTGTGAAACTCTATTTATTTTGTCAACTGTTTAACTTTTCTGTTTCTCATGGTTTAAATGTAAAAGGTTAGATATGCCACAGCATCCGTTTATCACAAACTTGAATCCGTGAGGTCTCTGTATGTGGAGGTAGGTGCTTGTAGGTCTCAGGGTAGGGACAAAGAGGAAGCAATCCTTTTTGAGAGAGATGTAGTTCTTCTAGCAGGATGGCTCATTTATGCAGTTTGTTTCCAAACTTTAGCATTTGCTTGTGTGCTGGCAGCTATTATCTCTCAGAGTCATGTGATGTTTTGGCAGAGACCCCTGGTAGTTCACTGGACCCTTCTCCTGCTCTTCCTTCCATAGAAAACAAAGTCTAGCAGAGCATATGCTCATCTATGAGGGATTCAATTTCCCAGCCTCCTTTGCAGTTAGATGTGGGTCAGATCACCCACACAGCAAAGTAATTTGCTTTGGTTACTTGTGGGGGTTTACTACTCAGTCATGTCAGGAAGCACAAGTAGCCCTGGGCTTACCTTGTTCACTGGGTAACCTGCTGCTTACTAGAGGTGGCCATGTGACCAGGCTCTGGACTGTGGAAGATTGGGCATATTTGTTATTCCTCTATAGTCTTCCCCCTTCCCAGGACCTGGAACACAGAAATGGTGGCAGCCCAGATTGATCACTAAGATAAAGACATTTCCCAGGGGATATTGGGAAAGTAGGTGAAAGAAACTGAAGTCCTGAACAACCATGTGGGCAGACAGCCTGTCTGCTGGCCTAGACTTGTAATGAAGGAGGAAACAAAGTCAGGTTTTCAAAACAAACAAACAAGCAAACAAACAAACAAAAAACCCTCTTTTGTTATAGCCGCATAAACTTTTATGCTAATATACACTCCTGTCTACCTCCTGAACCTTCCTGCACTCCCCAATACGACTCACAGGCTACTGCGTACCTCATGACCTAAAATTTTAGGATGTTTTCCTAGACATGGGAATGAGGCAGACTTCATCCACCCATTCCACGCTCCTAGTCAACCTTGTGAATTCATTTTGTTGCCCAGTAAGATTTTTTTGGGGGGAGCATCACTGCCCTCTGGTGGTCATGGAGGCCACACAGAACTGCTCCTGAGAGCCACCACTAGATTTGAACCACCAAATCTGCTGACTGCAGTCTCGCACTCAGTCACTTATGCCACCGGGGCTCAGCCCTACCCAGTAAGATTTTTATTGGAGCTTGGTGACACAGTTCAGGTCAAAGAACTGAATTTCGCTCCTCAATGTCAATGTCATGCTCTTGGGACCAGTGGATGTTGTGTTTATGACAACTAAATCCTGAGATTTAGGCTACATGTAGGGTGAGGTAAGGGATTGAACAGCTAGTCTCCCCCTCTTTCCCAACTGCATCTGAGAGAGAACCTTGACCCTCAATCATGTAGACAGTACAACTGCAGTCACAGTTACCCCTGCAGGCTCAGCATCCACCAAGGACCAGGCATGAGGCTATGACGCATGTATACTCTGCTTCATCTGTGCTTCATTGGGGACATTTCCCCCATGCTGTAAGTGAGAAAACTGGGTCACAAAAATGTTCTGCAATTTGCCCAGGACCACCCAGACAGCCAGGCAGCACTGGACTTGGATTGTCCCATTCTGAAGCATATGCTCATTCTAGTCTACTGTTCCTGCATCATTTCCATCTGAGCAGAAACCTGAGCACAAGCCATTTGAGAGGTTAGAGACTGGGACTGCCACCTGCATGACAAAGGGGGGCAGAGCAACCCATAACTACTTACCAGGAAGGCTATTTTATTCTGTAAAAGCAGGTATGTAAATTATGGTGGAAGACAAGATAACCAGGGTTCAAATTCACAAAGGAAGAGTTGATCTTGGTTTCCTCATCTTGATTCTCAGAGAGACTCAGAGAGACCCTTGCCTTTTGTTTCCCCCCAACAACAGGGATCCAGATGAAAAGTTTAAAGGTGGTGGGTTTTCAGAATGACAGAATTCAAGGAATTTCTAAGATCAACTTGGTGCTCCATTTCCTAAGATGAGGCTCACCCAGTGTGACCTGCTGTCTTGTCTTCCTTTTCATTTATAACCCCAGGCAGCTGATTTCTCATTTCCCACTTAACGTCCTGCAAAAACAATTGGGGCATGAAATGGGCATGGGATTTCACCAGAGCCCAGGGCCTGCTAAATTCTAGGGCTGCAGGGAAGGTAGACGAGAAGGGAAAGGAGTTGGAGTCTGTCAGGTCTTGGGGAATTCAACCAGAATGGGTATTTCTGTAAGATCTTCAGAAAGCACAGTTCATGTGAGGTCAGAGATAATAATGAAGGCAGACAGGCTACCTGAAAGCCAGGGGTGCAAATGAACTGGTTCTGGAGACTTTCAGAGGTGTGGCATGTCGGTCATGAAAGGTGCGTCCCGAGCGGATCCTGCTTTGTTCAAACCCAGCCATTCAGTTCTCACTGTCGTTAGGCATGCCAACACTCTGCGGATGTCAGACTTCGGATTTCCTGACACTGGTTTTCTTGGGCAGGGTGGCAGGGTTGGGAGTGCCGGTGGGGTATGCACATTCAATTGCAGGCTTATCCTTCAGGATTGTGGCATTCGTTTTGACCAAAAAAAATTACAGATAGTCTTATACACAGAAAGAGCGATAATACTTTATTTAAAATATATACAAAATTATTACTTTGAAACATATAGAGTCTGTCGGACATACATCATGTAACACGGATTAACGTACATGTGGGTTCCAGCGTTCACTCAGTATTGTGATTTCTATGTTATTCAAGACCCCTATGAATATTCTTAAATGCTCACTGGAGAGGAGGTTCCCCCTGGCTTGGAATCATGGACTACCTCCGAGGACACTTTGAGGACTTGAAGAGGCCCTGCCCTGCATGCCGGGAGCACCTGCAAACCTGCCCCAGGGGGACTGAAGGTAAATGCTGGCCTACTCCTGGCAGGCCCTCGGGCACAAGGGAAATAAATCCACATCAAGGGATCACACACTAATTTCGAGTCTTCCTCTGTCTCCACTTAGATGTAAAAGAAGCAAGTAAGGAAAGGCCGATCCTTTATTTCCTGGACTAGATTAATGTACAGCACGTTCCTTCCTGTGCCTCCGTCAGAACGAACTCAAGAAGAAAGCATGAGAGTGAGGAGCTGGACTCTTACTATGAACGACAACAAACACACAAAGGAATATACAAACAGTTGCCCCAGGGTAGCTGAGTTGGCTGGGTCTCCAACTATTTCAGAAGTAGCTCCCCCTGCCTGTTTTCCGAGGTACTGGAGCCTCCAGCCTTGGGCTTAGTAGTTGAGCACTTTACTAGGTGTGCCACCCGCAGTCTCCCATCTCTTAAAAGGACTTTAGAAATAAAGTGAGATGTGGAATAAAAACCTAGCCTCCACAATGGGAGGCTTTATTTTCAGGGACCTTTATCCTGAGTTCAACAGTAAGCTGCTTCGGGCCAGGGCCCTAGCTTATTCACCACGCTCTCCCCCCACAATGCCTTCTGTCTAGTAGGCACTTAATAAATGCATGAATGGAAATAAGGAATGCAGGGTACTGGGTGACAGAAAGTGGAGAACATTCAAAGAAGCGTGCTTGAGACCTGGAGAAGGCTGTGGTCCCTTCCCGATCAGCGCTCCCACTGGTGGCGGCACTGGGGAGAGAAGGGACACACACAAGGCCATGCCACTTGTTCAGGGCAGGGTGAGACCTGGAGTCCTACTTCCCCAAGACATCACTTTCACAAAGGGACTTCAAATGTCAGGAGAGCTTGATCTCGCTGGGGGCCGTGGAGTCCCCACACACCTAGGTGGCCCTACATGGCAGGGTAGAACTGTCTCCGAGGATTCCCCAGGCTGTCATCTGTGTGGGGGCAGATAGCCTCATCTGTCTGCCACAGAATCGGAGGGGAAGGGGTTGAACCATCAACCTTACAGTGCTTAACCCTCCCGTCGCCAGGGGTCTTTCAACAGAGCTTACCGCCTGCCAGAGAGTCGATTTCAACTCATGGTGACCGAGAGGACAGAGTAGAAGGGCTCTCCCTAGGGGGTTGGAAAAGGAATGGGAATGGGAACAGATGGCCTCATCTTTCTCCCAGAGAACGGCTAGTGGGTTTGAACTGCTGCTCGTCTGGTTAGTAGCGTTGGTGCTTGAAGCCACCAGGGAGCCTTCCACAAAAGAGCTTCCTGGGTTCAGAAGCATGGAGGAAAGAGCTCTTCCAGCGTCGTCAGAAGTTCCTGATGGTGGAAGGTAGCCATGGCCCATCTAAAGTGTAAACAGAAACAGCTGCGCCTTGAAGCAGCTTCCGCCCCATCCCAGCACTGCCTGGGATTGTGAGAAACCAGGTTCCAGGCAGATGGGAGGGGACCGATGCACCCACGGGCTCATCAGAGTAGGGGAGGAGGAGCACAGAGCGCTGGGGAGCCTGGAGGCAAGTGTGGTTTCTTATGACTGGTGTTGAAGTCCGCTTGGAGGTTCACCCCGTGTGCGTGTTTGTGAGTGTGCGTATGGTTTCGAGAGAGTGTGTAAACAAAGCACAGTGATGGACCATTTTTCTGATCTGCCAAGCAAGTCACTCTACAGACTCATTGAGGAGATGAACCACAGGAAAGGGTCTGTCTTACCTGGGAGCGAACCAAATGAAAGAAACAGAGAAAGGGGATACGGGAGGGGCCACCTACCATCACAGCACACACACACACACACACACACACACGCACACCCCTCCATGCCAACTCATGGCCACCCCTGGGTTACAAAGTCCAAGTGCTCGGTGGGGTTGTGTTGGCTGTGACCTTCGCAGACACAGACCACCCGGCCGCTCCCGTGGAGTCGCTGAGTGGGTTAGGGGCACTAACCTTGAGATGAGTAGTCCAGCACAAAGCGCTGGGGCCCTCTGTAGACCGGAGGCGTGTGAGACTTCAGAGCACGGACAGGGGCAGGACAGCTGGGAGACCAGGACCAGGCAGGGGAGGCACATGCAGGAGGACTCAAGTAACACAAACGAGAAACAGGCTTGGCGAGGGGCTCCTTTCAGCCTGCGCGGGCCCATCCCACTCGCCCCCCCTCTGCCTCTGCAGGCTCCCACTGCAACGACAGATGCAGGAGGAAGAAGCAAGGCGCTCCGGTCGCTCGACATGGCAGATTTGGTATACAGACGGCCACTTCTCCATACACCACGCAACGGAAACAACTTCAAAGAGCAGGGGGAGAGGAGACCTGTTTGGAGTTTCTCAGAGCAGAACCTGGCACCGTGTGGTTTGGCTTCCGGGGTGTGTGTGTGTGTGTGTGGGGGGGGGCAGTCAGGCGTGGCTGAGCGGGTGTCCAAGGCTGGGGACCCCGTGCGTGCCGACAAGAACTGCCCCACAGGGCTTCTGGGACAGATAGCCACGTCTGGTTCGGGGCGCGGCACGATCGATTTGAACTACCAACCTTCCCTCTAGAGGTTGAGCATTTGGCACCACTTAGAGTCTAGAGGGAATGAGGATGGCGTTGTGAACCATTTCAACAGGAGACCTCTCTCATCCCGCTTACTCAAACCAACGTTATTACTTGACATGCCCCCCCCTCTTCTGAACTCTCTGTCACTCTCAGTGGCCCCCAAGTCCCTCCACCCCAGCTTCCAGCAGACCCACACATTATTCTTCTGCTAGGAGAAACTGAAAGCATCTTTTCGCAAACATGTGCGGCCCACAGCCCCGCCGGCAACACGGGAGCATCTTTGGGCTTCAATCGCCACCACAATGTGCTGCCTCTGGTTCCAGTACCAGAAGGGCGAACTGAGACCCCTAAATGGCTCGCAGGCCATCCCTCCCCGGGTCCCCTGGCCACCTTTACACAGCCGACTGGTTCTCGCTGCATACGTAGACCGTGCTGGGCTGGATTCTGCGGCGGAGGCGCTCAGGCACTTTGGGGAGGATCTGGAAGGTGTGCGGGAGCAGCTCGATGCAGGCCTCGCGGAACTTTTTGATTCGCCAGCAGTAGACGATGGGGTTGAAGACCGACTTGAGGTAACTGAGCCACAGGACGCAGGTGCTGGTGGCGTAGAAGGAGGGACCGTAGTAGAAGCGCCGGCTGAACACCGACAGGAGGCTGTAGACCGAGTGCGGCAGCCAGCAGAGTGAGAAGCCGACGAAGAGGATGAGGATGGTGGTGAAGGCTTTGGTCTTGAAGCTCAAGTCCACGCTGACCTGGTGTTGCCGCTGCAGCCGGCGCAGGCGGGCCCGGGGCAGCTGGCGCAGGTCCAGGCTGTCCGACTGGTTGTGCACGCGGACGGCGTTCTTGCGGACCGTGTTAAGGATACACATGTAGGAGCAGAGCATGACGCCGAAGGGCACGAAGAACACGGCCACCACCAGGGTCACCACGTAGGCGCGGGCGGCCGGGAACTCCGTGTAGCCCAGGACGCACTGCGGAGCCCGCGTGGGCACCTCCACCAACGTCCAGCCGCTGAGCGACGGGGCGGAGATGCAGAAGGACAGGGCCCAGGAGACGGCAATGATCCCCTTGGCCCTGCGCGGATTCAGCTTGTCCTGGCGCTGGACGATGATGAGGAAGCGGTCCACGCTGATGATCAGCAGGATGGACACGCCCTCCAGGACGAAAAACCAGTAGAGCGTGGCGGACAGCCGGCAGAAGTAGTCCCCGAAGTGCCAGTTGACAGTGATCAGGGTGATGGCAGCGAAGGGCATGCAGCATAAGGACAGCATGATGTCGGAGAAGGCCAGGGTGGCCAGCAGCAGGTTGATGGCCGAGCGCATGGCGGGCCGCTGGTACACAATGATGCAGACCACCGTGTTGCCAAGGAACCCCACCACGATCATCATCAGCATCATTATTGCCAACGAGACCCTGAGCGGGGCCGACAGCGTGGCGGGCTGGGAGTCGGATGCGTTGCTCGCGTTCTGCGCGAAGTCAGCGTAAATCTCCGTGGGCGAGCTGTTAAAGGCCATCATGGAGACAAGCGTGGGCCAGGGGTACGCAAGCCGGAAAGGGCCCCCTTTAACGCTCCGAGGACTGCCATTTTCGGCCCGTGAGCAGCATCTTCTTCCCTGATGTCTTTGGACTTCTGGGGCGCTGGAGCTGTCAGAAGAAGCGTCTTTCTTTGGCGGCCCTAGCTGGGGCTGGGGACTCATCCATCAAATCTTACGCGTCTCTGAGACAGCTGCTGGGGTCACATTCTCAGATCCCATGGGTAGCCTGGGGGGAAGAAGGATACAAGAGAAAAGCGAGTTACACTTTTCAAACACATGGTGAAGAGAGACGATTTCCGGCTGTGCAGGTATTCCAAACATCATGCTGAAGAGAGGGAACGACTCATGGGTGTACAATGGCTTTGATACTCCAGAGTAGGGTTTAAACCTTGTCAAGGGGCATTGAGTAGATGCTGACTTGTGAGCCCTTGTAGAACTGCTCCATGGTTTTTTCTGAGACTGTAATTCTTTTTTTTTTGGCATCACTGCCCTCTGGTGGTAGGAGTAGGAGGCCCAGCCTTGCTCCTGTTGAGCTGCTGCTGGATTTGAACCATCAACCCAGTTGGCGGCAGTCCCGTGTACAACCACTATGCTACTGGGGCTCAGCCCAACTGTAATTCCTTTTTTAAAATTTTATTTTATTTATTTTTAGGCATCACTGCCCTCAGGTGGTGGGAGTAGGAGGCCCAGCCTTTGCTCTGTGGAGCCGGAATCGAACCTCCATCCCAGTGGGCCACAGTTCCGCGCACAACCACTAAGCCACCGGGGCTCAGACCACCAACTGTAATTCTTAACAGGAGAAGAAAACCTCTTCTCCCCGGAGCAGCTGGTTGATTCAAACTGCGGCCCTTGCAGGTAGCAGCCCAATGAATAAGTAGGAAGCCAGCAGGGCTGCGAATCCAGTAGCATAGGAAAGCCTAGTTAATCGCCCTATAGAAAAGGGGAGAAAGAGGATACGTTGTGATCTAATAGCCCCAATAGTAACAACCTGACCCAAAGAAGCTGTAAATAGGCCAAAGTTCCAAGAGGGAAAGGGATTCTTGTTTGCTGTCTCTCCATCATCTTGAAGGGGAACATAGGAGGTGCCCAAGAGATATTTAATGAGTAAATAGATAAAGGGTAATTAGGAATGCTGTTAAAATATTTTTCCCATGTGCAATGGTAAGACATAATAAAGATAGACCCCTCTTATGTTCTTACCTCAACATCCTGGATAATGTTACTCCCTTCATGGTGACCCCTGACTCCAGGTGGTTCTACACAGACCCGAGTGAACTGCAGCCTGATCCTGCAGTGGGATGGTAACTGGTTGTACGTGCAACCACTGTGGTCCATAAGGTTTTTGATGACGGCTCTCTGTGAAGCAAATTGCCACACCTTTCTCCCGAGGCTCTTCTGCGTAGACTTGAACCTCCCACTTTTCTATTCACAGCTCAGTGTGCTACCCATCTGGGCCACCCTGGGGATGGGGCTTACTAACCTGGTCCACAATCCAGAACTCCTTTCCAGTAGTAAAACCTCCATTTGCCCTTTTCCTTTGCATGATGGCAGGATTTTTCCCACAAAGATAATGACTAAGATTGATTTCATGCTTAACCAAAGGAACAAATAGCGCCAGGTATTTTTTAAAATGTGTGTCTTGAGGGTGAATCTGATTAGAATCATCTTGGCTTCTGGGAAACAACTTGTCTTGGATATTTTAATTTAGTGTTTTCGTCACAGTGCAGTTGTTAATACTCAGATCAACAGAGCTTTTATCAGCAGGAACTTTGGCACTGAAGTAAAATGTAACAATTGAACAAGAACTGTTCTGCCCAAGGCAGTCAAGGTGCAGTAAAGCACTGATGAAACATACAACTTTCCTCTAGTTCTTAAATACTTCCTTCCCCTTCCCCCGCAATCATGACCCTAATTCTACCTTATAAATCCAGCTAGTACAGAGGATGTACACTGGTACTGATAGGATCTGGAAACACAGGGAATTCAGGACAGATAAACCTCTCAGGACCAATAATGAGAGTAGCGATATCAGGAGGGTAAGGAGAGGTGGGGGGAAACCGATTACAAGAATCTACATATGACCACCCCCCCCTTCCTGGGGTATGGACAATAGAAAAGTGGGTGAAGGGAGACATTGACCACTGCAAGACATGAAAAAATAATGGAAGTTTATAAATTTGCGCATTGCTCTCTGTGAAGCTCTTCTGCGTACACTTGAACCTCCCACTTTTCTATTCACAGCTCAGTGTGCTACCCATCTGGGCCACCCTGGGGATGGGGCTTACTAACCTGGTCCACAATCCAGAACTCCTTTCCAGTAGTAAAACCTCCATCTGCCCTTTTCCTTTGCATGATGGCAGGATTTTTCCCACAAAGATAATGACTGAGATTGATTTCATGCTTAACCCAAGGTACAAATAGCGCCAGGGCTATTTGAGGGAGGGAGGGTGGGAAAGTGTGTTAGTTTTGGTAGCCTAGAGAAACAAATCCAAACATGCATATGTATATAAGGGAGAGGTTTATATACAAGAGGAATGGAACTTTGAGAAAACATCTCAACCCAGTCCAGTCCAAGTCCATAAGTCCGATATTAACCCACATGCCCAATACCAATCCATAAGTCCTCTTCAGACTCATGAAGCACATGCAATGACACCAGGACAATCACAGGTCAGTGGGAGCAGAGTTTTGTGTGTCCAGTGGTGGTAGAAACATCTCAACACTGGCAGGAATCTCCATGTGGGTTTTCTGGCTTCAAAGGTCCGGTTCCATCAGGGTAGGCCCATGTGGCTTCTCCTTTGGGATGGCTCACAGGGAATCAGCTTAGTGTCTTGTCAGTAGAGCATCTCCAAGAGACTGAGTCCATAGACTCTCACCTCCATGGTGAGGGGCGGGGGTGGGGGGGGTGGGGAATCACAAGATTTCCCAGAATTCTCAGAGAAAGCCATGCCCACACAGAGGTCTCATTGGCTGTCTCCAGATTGACAGGCTAGACTCCACTCCTAATCATGAAATTGACATGAGTACATACTGCCACAGGAAGGGAGGAGGGAAATGAGGAGCTAATACCAAGGGTTCAAGTAGAAAGCAAATATTTTGGGGATGATGATGGCAACAAATGTGCTTAACACAATGGATGGAGGCATGGATTGTGATGAGTTGTGTGAGCTCCCAATAAGATGATTAAAAAAAAAAAGCTCTGTACGTTTTGTTGGAAAGCATGGTGGTTTCACATTAAGGAATGGAATCCGCTCTGTGAAACATGAAGGAAGGAAAAGACAAATTGGGAAACGGAACCATTTCAAAGTTCTTGTTCTGGTTTCTGGGAGCTTTGGTGGGGCTGTTGGGTAAACATTACACCAGGAACCACAAAGTCGATGATTCAAACTCATCATTGACTCTGGGGAAGAACGGCGAGGCTATCTGCTCCTATAAAGACCTGTAGCTGCAGATACCCTATGAGTTGAAATCTATTGGACAGAAGTGGAATTTTGGCCTTACAGTTTCTAAGAAGTCCTGGTGGTGCAGAAGTCAAGCACAGGTGGTTTGAAAGCCACAGAATGACCAGGAGCCTGTAAGCCTCACCATGGCCTTCTGATTCTGGAAAGACTGACCGTTTTGGACCACCTTGAAGATCGCTCTACGCTGTCCTGCAAGGTCGCTATGAATCAGAGCCAACTTGACAGCAACAGGTTTGGTGTGAGCTTTATTGTGGGTCCCGATGGGACCAACGGTTAGGTGCTCCGCTGTTAACCAAAAGGTTGGTGGTGAGAATCCACCCCAAGGTTTCTGGAAGAAAGTAGAGATCTACTTCCAAAATGTGCACCCTGAAAACCCGTCGGGGCACAGTCGTAGCCTGACTTGATTTGTCTGATTGTTAGGGTTCCTATCCAAATGATCCGTCCCTCCAACTGTCAGGTCACGCGATGGCTGAGCGCACACCTGTGGGGGGAGGGGCAGTGAGTCTCCCAGTCACGATGAGCTCAAGGTCATCTAACTGGTACTGAAACTCCCAATTCGAGCCAATCCTTGGTTAGACTCATGGCATATCATGAAGTAAGCCGTGACAAAACCCAGCAACTCCCCTCCCCTCCCCGCCCCAAACACACACACACACACACACACACACACACCACATGCTCACGTGATCACTGAAATACAATCTGAAGATGTGATTACATCCCGCTATTCTTTTCTGGCTGGGGAGCAATGGCCTTTGGACAGCTGAGCTTTGATGGCTGACATTCTGTGAGAAGGCCTCTTTCTCTCAGCTCTCTTAATAGGATAATTCTATGTGGGGTCACCAGGTGGCGCTGTGAGGCATTAGCCCAGCCTGCTTGCTGCCTGAGGATCAGAAGAAGAAACTCCCGGAATTCTTGCCTGCTAAAGTTGTTTCTCCTTCTTGTCTTCCCTTCCCAGCTCTCTCCCCTTTCTCCTCCCCCTCTCCTGTCCTCTTTTCATTTAACTCAACCTGAGAAACCTCAACTCTTTACTAGTGTACATTAAAAAAATACACCCTCCTTGGATTGCTAATCACAAGGTCGGTATTGCAGAACCACCAGTCACCTGGCTGAAGAAAGAGGAGGCTTCCTACCCCACAAAGAGTTACAGTCTCAGGAAATCACAGGGGCACTTCTGCCCTATAGGCCGGGTCTCCGTCAGTCAGAGTCGATTCGATGGCAGGGAGCTCATTTGTTTGCATACACAAACATATATACATACATACATATATATATATATTTAAACTAGTATAACGGCCACCCGTTTTGCCAAATGTTTGAGCTACTTGTATGTCCATCTGTCCCCACCCCACCCCCATTTCCCTTTACATCCCGGTAGCAGCCCTGTACGTCTTTGTCCTGGAACACCTCTTCTCCAAGCTTTTGTGTCAGTATAGCGATGCTGTCTGGTTTTCTCGCAGGGAGGAGAAACCCTGCTTTGCAATCCTGGGAGTAACCCTGAGATAGGGGGAGACTGACTCTGACCAGGCAGATATGCCCAGGGGAGAAGCAGACAGCAAAGTAGTGGGGTGGACTCTTGGGGATGCGGACTGTGCACCCGTTCGAAAAGCTTTCCAAAGACTGGAGTTACTGGGATGCAGTGGGTTACACCCTGAACTACCACCTCTCCCTAGGTGAAAGATGAATTTGTCAGCTCCAGGTTTATATACCCAGAAACCCATAGGAGCAGTTCTGCTCTCCCACAGGCCACTCTGAGTTGGAACAGACTCTCTGGAAGTGGGTGTGATCATGAACACAAGGAATCCTGATGGCTAAACACTGAACTACTAACAGCAAGGTTGCTGGTTTGAATCCACCCGCTGCCATTAGAAAGATGAGTCTGTCTGTCCAGGCTGTCTGCTCCTATGAAGCCCAAGAGCCTCTGAGGGTTTTGGAAGCCATTTTGCTGTCCTGTATTCTCGATGAATCTGAATTGGCTAAATGACACTGGTAGTTTTATTTTAACACATTAAAAAATTTTTTTGTTAATAATGAACAATGACTTGAGCTATTACTCAGCACCCCCTTGGCAATTAAAAACAGTTGTACTACTGCCCATAATCCAGGCTAAAGTGTAGGTATCTGCTTTTGCAGCCCCACCCACCAGTGATTGTTCCTGTACCCACCAGAGGGCAGTATCACCCATATTGGAAGAATGGGTGCTCAGCTGCTGACCCAAATGTTTGGTCATTCAAAGCTACCTCTGCTGGGACAGAAAAATACTTGGCCTTGTTTCCATAAAGATGGCAGCCCTGGCAGTCCTCCCCTGTCTGCTGGCTTGCCAAGAGTCATAATAGACTTGATGGCCATGAGTCAGAAGAAGCAGCAATCTGTGTGTTTGTAAATTGTAAATGTGCTCAGCTGCTAGCAGAAAAGCTGGAGGTTCAAGCCCCTTTGAACATCAGGGGAGAGATGCCTGGCAATGGGATTGTGAAAAATCAGTTGCTGAAATCACAGTGGTGCACGGGGTCTCCTTGGACACACATGGGATCGTCAGGAGTCGGAGCTGACGGAAAGGAAACAGCTTTGTGTTTTGTTTTATTAAAGACCCTGCATCGGGTCTCAGGCATCAAAGAACAAAAAAATTGGATCATTGTGAATGAGGGGAGTGTGGAGGGGGCACCCAAACCCCAGCTGGAGGCAACTGCAGATCCCCTTACAGAAGCTCACGGGGAGGAGACTGACAGCCGACTGGGGTTGTTAGGTGCTAACCCAGCTCTCACAGAGGCCTCTAACAAACAGAACCGAGCCCTGTGCCGAGCCTTTTCTCCATGTCACCACCAGGAGTCCTGATGACGCCAAAGGTTGTAAGTTTGAACCCACCCAGCAGCTCTGCGGGAAACTTGCTTTCATAAAGATGTTGACAGCCAAGAAACCCCTACAAAACAACTCTGCTCTGTCCCCCATGGTCACTCAGAGTCAGAATAGTTGCAGTGATCTCCAGCACTCCTCTGAACCATAACAGTGGGAAGGCAGGTCTCTGTGGAGAGAGGATGGACTATGCAGTGTCCTAAATTCTAACCAGCCTGGACATCCTACAGCTCTTGCCTTTATGGTGGCTCAAGAGAATGATTGCACATCTCATATTGTGACACAAAGCAGCTTCTCACCCATCCTCAAGTCTGTACCAGGCTGAAGAGTATCTTCCTAAGAGGATATTGGCCTCTACTGTACTCCCTCAGTGTAAAAAATTTTGTTTTGTAAAATTGGCATTCCATGGTGCTCAGCTTCCTGACACAATTGTTGAAAACAAAGCAGGTGCATAAGCAAATGTGGTGAAGAAAGTTGATGGTGTCTGGCTATCAAAAGATATAGTGTCTACAGTCTTAAAGGCTTGAAGATAAACATGCAGCCATCTGGATGAGAAGCAACAAAACCCACATGAAAGAAGCACATTAGCCTGTGTGATTATGAGGATGGAATCAGATATCAAGTATCAAATAACAAAAAAACACATCCTTGTGAATGAGGCAGAGTGTGGAGTGAGGACCCAAAGCCCTCCTGTAGGCAACTGGACATCCTCTTACAGAAAGGTCTCAGGGAGGAGATGAGCCAGTCAGGGTACAGTATAACTACAATGAAACATACAACTTTCCTTTAGTTCTTCAATGCTTTCTCCCCTCAATATTATGAGCCCAATTCTACTTTACAAATCTAGGTAGACCAGAGGATGTACACTCATACAGATAGGAACTGGAAACACAGGGAATCCAGGGTAGATGAACCCTTCAGGACCAGTGGTGAGAGTGGCAATAACGGAAGGGTGGAGAGAGGGTGGGGTCGAAAGGGGGAACTAGTTATAAGGATCTACATATAATCCCCCTCTGTGGCGGCCATCTATTTGTGATGTCAATTTCATGATTGGGATATAGGTATGGAGTCTAGCCGGTTAATCTGGAGATAGCCAATGAGTAGCTGATGAAGCCTCTGTGTGGGCGTGGTTTTCTCCTGAGAATTCT
This sequence comes from Nesogale talazaci, assembly GCA_004026705.1. Taxonomy (NCBI): domain Eukaryota; kingdom Metazoa; phylum Chordata; class Mammalia; order Afrosoricida; family Tenrecidae; genus Nesogale; species Nesogale talazaci. The sequence goes on from PVJH01004961.1 coordinate 24,796, forward strand.
GGGAAGTCTCATGGTATTTCCCAATTGAGAAGAGAAACTTGACTCTTGGTCTCTGGAAGTCAGTCTCCGAAGAACCACTGACAAGACAAGATATGAGTGTCTGAGGAACTGGAGGAGCTGGAGGAGAAGCCACACGGCCTTACCCTGATCCAACCAGACCTCTGAAGCTGGAGAAGCCACGTGGAGAACCTTGCCAGCACTGAGTTGCTTCTACTACCACTGGATGCTGTTGATGGACCCTGAGCCCTGGAAGCGAGGAGACATGGGAAGACCCCTGCCAGTGCTGGGATGCTTTGACTGCACGTGCTTCATGAGTCAGAAGGAGACTTTATAGACTGGTATCGGACAAATGGATGGATTTATGACCTTGCACTGGACTGGGTTGGGATGTTTTCTCAATGTTCCATTCCTCTTGTATATAAATCTTTCCCTTCTATCCATATGTGTGTCTATGAATTTGTTTCTCTAGTCTACCTGGACGAAATCATCCTCCCTGGGGGATGGACAAGAGAAAAGTGGGTGCAGAGAGATGTCAGATTGTATAAGACATGACAAAATAATAATAATAATAATTTATAAATTATCAAGGGTTCATGAGGGAGGTGGGGCTGGAAGAGAGGGGGGGAATAGAGGAGCTGATACCAAGGGCTTAATTAGAAAGCAAATGTTTTAGGAGTGATGATGGCAACAAATGAACAAATGTGTTTGACACAATGGAAGTAGGTATAGATTGTGGTAAGAGTTGTAAGAACCCCAATGAAATGATTTAAAAATAAGACCAAAACCAAACCAAACCAAACTCACTGCCACGGAGGTGGTTCTGGTTCAAAGAGCAGGTAGACCTGCCCCATGGATTGTAACTGCCCCTTGCTTATAACTCTATGGGCATAGAAAGGTGAGTCTTTTTCCAAGTGGCTTCTCCATAGGTGGTTTCAAAGTACTGACTTTGAGCTTTGACGTCCAATGCGTAACCCCTATCCGTGAATTTTGAACAAATCATCTCTAGAGCAGAGGTAATATATTTTGATGGTTGGAATACAGCTCTACTGTTCCAGTTTTCAGAACTTTTTAATTTCATCCCTCGGATGAGAATCCAACATCTCACACAATCTGCTTTCCTGATACACTACCCTCACTCCTACAGTCTCACGGGAGCTCCTCAATGGCACCTTCCCTCTCCTTCACGCGCAGGTGATGATTGACTTGCTCTGTCTGCAGGTTATAACATACCTGTTTCTAGGATAGCACCACCCCAGGCTGGCTCCTTCACAAGCTGTCTTATTCATCGTGTTACCTGTGCACCTTGAAGGTGTCTGGACCCAGGCACCCATGCGTGTCTCTTATCAATGGAACCCTGCCCGTTCACCCCCCACCCCGCTCTACCTGCTGACAGGAGGACCAAGCTGGCCCATGTTCTGCAGCGTAGAGGAAGCACTTCTTTTAGAATTATTTTTTTTGCAAACATTAAAAAAAATAAAATACTGATGTCTATGTTTTAATTCACAGATGTTGAATCACACACACACAGGTGCTTCAAAATGTTTGTCAAAACATCACATGAGCTTTTCATTCTTTCCAATCCCTTTGCCCCACAAGCTGTTAGTGTGTGTGTGTCTATCTATATTTCTCCCTCACTGTCATTGAGTTGATTCTGACTCCTAGTCACTGTATCAGACAGAGGAGAACTGAGCTGTGGGTCTCTGACACAGTAGACCCTCACAGGGGCACCCAACCTTTTCTTTCTCCTGAGTTGCTGCTGGTGATTGCAAACTGTTGACCATGTGACCGCAGCCTAATGTGAATACCACCATACCACCAATGTTCCAGATCTATCTATCTATCTATCTATCTATCTATCTATCTATCTATCTCTCTATCATTAGCATATATGCATACATTTATACACACATATACATTCCCACCACCTGTCAGCTTGTCAACTCTGGAGGCTTTTTGAGTGCTATGAAGCTGGAAGCTATGCCATGGCATCTCACATCCCAGCAGGGTCATCCAGAGTGGTCAAGTTACAGTAACCTTTCTAAACTAAGAGAAAAGCATGGTGATCTGTTTCACACAATTAGCCAAGGAAAAACTATTGGCTGTAAGAGAACATTGTCCAGGTTGCTTGCTCTGGACACGTCATCAGGAGGCAATGTCCTGGATGAGGACATCATGTTTGGAGAAGCAGAAGACCAGAAAGTGCAAGAGAGGCCCTTGGGGAGATGAACTGGCACCGTAGACACAGCATCGTGGACTTCAACTTGCCAGTGAGGAGAAGAACAGTGCACGGGGTCAACTTATGTTATTAGGAGTGGGACTTCCCTGGACAACACCATGATGTCAAGTAAGTGTTGGATTGCTATGTGCAAGGTTGGCAGTTCAAACCTATCCATGGGTTAAAGATGAAGTTATCTGATCTCACAAAGACTTACAGCTTGAGAAACCCTAAATAGAATCGCTATGAATCAGAATGAACTCAATGACTGTGGTTAATACATCTACTCATGCTTATACACATGCATAAGCATATTCACACACATATCTAATATGTACATGTACCTGGGGAATTTAAAGCACCCATATGCCATATCCAGTAGAATTTGCTTTCTCTCTGCCAGATCTCTTCCAGCCAAATGGTGGGAACTCTGCTAGACTCTTTCTTCATGGCCTTCTTTATGGAATCAAATAGATGATTGGCATTTATGATATTCAAGTTTTAATTGCTACTCCAGAAAAACTGAGGGGTCCAAAAACACGAAAGATAATAAATTAATCAAATAGCCAATTGGCATTTGAGATATTTAAGTTTTAATTCCTACTCCAGAAAAATCGAGTGGTTCAAAAACACCAAAGATAATAAATGAAGTCTGCTTTAGCAGATGGAAAACACAGGAACAGACCTTTGCTGTGGAAACAGCTTGACTCTGTCATTACCTGCAACCTCATCACCTGTCTTTTTGATACGACTTCTCCAACAGATGGCATATTTCAATTTCAATAACTTTATTGGCAATGAAAAATATGAAAGAGCTGCCAAAAGTAATACATCAAGTAGCTGTGTTGAGGACCAGGTGTGATTCCATGTGTCTCAACTTCTTAAGAAAAGTGAGCTAGAAGGGCCCTGGCTTTTTATTCCTCAACTCAGGCAAGACTTTCAGGGGAAGTTTTCAAGAACAAACAGGAACAGGAAGTCTTTGACTGAAGCATGTGTCTTTTGGATAATCCTCAGTAATGTTTGAAATGTATCATGTGCTTATTATAAGCCACGTTAAACTTTCTCCAGAACTTAGTGGGTCTGCAAGTGAACTTGCAGGTATCACTTGAGAACTTTTTAAAATTGCAAATTCTGGGCCTGGCCTAGGCTGACTGAATCAGGAACTCGGGGCTCGGTCTTCCAGGTGGCAGAATGTTCTCAAGCATGAGGAAGATTAGTGACATCGCGTATTTCATCAAACCCTCATATCGACCCAACTTTTGCAGATGAGGAAATCGATGAATAGTAAGTAGGACTGAACCCTGCTTTAGCATCCAGGCACTTTGACTCTAAGATCTTCACCTTGACACCTGTGCTGTGTAAATGAACCCACCTACAGAATGACAATAAGTTGGAGCTATATTATATTGGAGTCACAGTAATGCTCTCTTTCAGCAAGAACAGATAAAAAGAACGAGAAGTGGAGGCAAACAGGGCTAGTGAGAGCCCTAAACTCTGAGGATCTGTGGCCCCCTCTTCTGCATAGTCATGTATTCAAATGCGATATGTGAGTCGAATGTGCTTGTATATACAGAAGAATCAATGCATTTGAATTATGGTGCTGGTGAAAGTACCAAGCCCCGGCAGAAGAACAAACATCTGTCTTGGTCTAAGTACAGCCAGAAGGCTCCTGCCATGCAAGGAAGGAGAGACTTAGTCTCACATCATTTGGATGTATATAGTCAAGCTCCAGCTTATGGACTTCGAATTTATTAGGACCAGTTCTGGCATAGCCAAGGAGGTGAAACAGGGATGCACTTGAATTTTTACAATTGAGTGATTTGTTATGATAACCAGAGCAAAAAAAAATTAATAGGCTCTGAGCCTTCCTCCACCCACCCATCCCCGCCTCCCTAAACACCCCCCCCGCTGTGATAATGTAAGGCTAAGTAAGAATTATGAGTACCTGTTAAGACTGATCACAAATTCTTAAAGGAACAGGAATGGATTACCTTCATAATTGAGGGACTGTCTATATATTCAGGGTGTTTCAAAAAATTTGTGACTATTGAAATTATTGCTAGAAATTGCCTTCTGAGTATCACTTTTGCTGTGTTCCAAAGGTTTTGGTATGTTGTACTTTCATTCTCATTTATTTTGAGGAATTTTTAAATTGCACTCTTTATTTCTTCAGTTATCCAGTGTTCTTCAAATAAAATATTGTTCAATTTCCATGTAATTGATTTTTAATTAATTTTTAAATTGCACTCTTTATTTCTTCAGTTATCCAGTGTTCTTCAAATAAAACATTGTTTAATTTCCATGTAATTGATTTTTTGGGACATGTCATCTCATTATTGACTTCTAATTTTATTGCATTGTAATGTGAAAAGATTTTTTTAGTATATGTGCTGCCAAAGCAAGCATGAAGAGAAGAGATGATTTTTATTATGATTTCTGTGACAGTTATGTAACCTGGTGTCAATTTCAGGATGGGTGCGTAGGGGTGGAGCCTAGCCTGTCAATCTGGAGCTAGCAAAGACATCACCAGAGTAGAAAACTAGAACTAAAAATCCTTTATAAACAAAGGAGCTAAAAATATTCTAGCCAATAGAATTCAGCAAAACATTACAAAAAGTACATCATAATTAAGTGGGATTTACACCACATAGGTAAATGTGGTTCAAAAGTCAAAAACAACTAGTGTAATCCACTATATAAATAAAATGAGCACAAAAACAAGATACCCAAATAAATCATAGGAATATATCAACTGAAGCCAAAAAGGCATTCCATGAAATCCAACATCCATTTTAATTAAGAAACCAATAAAATAGAAATAGAAGGGAAATTCATCAACATAATAAAGACCATATATGCAAAGCCAATGTGACCAGCATTTCCATCAATGAAAAGAACCCGAAAGCCCCCTTCAGACAGGAATCAGACAAGGCTTCTCCTTAGCACCACTTTTATTTGATATAATTCTGGAACTCTTAACCAGAGCTAACAGATAGTAATAAGTCAAAGGCACCCAAGTTGGCAAAGAAGTAAAACTCTGTTTGCAGGTGACATAATCACAAATAGAAAAACTTGGTACACAAATTGTTGGAAATAATTGAAGAAATCAGCAATGCAGAAGGCTGTAAGATCAACATCAAAAATAAAAATATTCACGTATATTAAGGAAAAGGAGTCTGAAAAGGAAATTAACACATACACATGTAAAATAGCTACCCCAAAGATAAAGTGTTTGGGACCAAATCTAATCAGAGAAACAAAATACCCGTACAGTGAAAACCATAAAGAATTTCTACAGGAAACCAAAAGAGAAATGTGGTTTATACACCAATAGTCTAGACTTTGATCACTACAAGCGGTCCAGGGGTGGGAGTGGGAACAGGGAGTGGGAAGAGGTAGGGTGGAATGAAAAAGAATATACACATATGGAGTGTTTAATAGGATCTTGTTATTAATTTCATTTTCTAAGGCAGGCTGTATAAACACATAATGCTTCTTTTTTATATTTTTTATTTTTTTATTTTAAGCATCACTGCCCTGGTGGTGGGAGTAGGAGACCCAGCCTTTGCTCACGTTTAAAAAACAAATCCCACCAGATTCCTTATGCTTCAAACTTAAATAGTGGTTTGAGTGGTTTTGTAACTACACGGGGCAAACGTAAAATTGAAATGAAGTTAGAATGACAAAAAAGTCCATGTTAAAAAGAAAAGACATCCAAAGAGACTTACATAATTAATGGAAGAATATCCCATGTTCCTTAATATAGTGAAATTAATATAATGCTGTCAAAGACACTCTATAATTCAATGTCATTGTGATCTAACTCCCAGCACATTTCAAGAGAGAAATAGTGAGAGAGAAACTGATCACTAACTTCATATGCAAAGGAAAGAAACCCAGAATAATTAACACTACCAAAAAAACACTATCAAAAACTCAGAATAATTAACACTATCAAAAAACTTTCACTCCTAATTTCAAAACCTATTGTAAAAGTCACAGTAATCAAAGCAGTTTGGTATTGGTATCATGATAGATATTAGACCAATGGATCAGAAAAGAGAACCAAGATATAAAACATCTTTAGACATCTGATTTTTGATAAAGGACTAAAACACATTAAATGAAAAAAGAGAGTCTTTGCAATCACTGATGTTGGAAACCTTAGATCTCCACTTGCAAAGGAATGAAACAGAACCGATAACTCACACCATACACAAACTCAAGCTGGATTAAAGTCATAAGTATAAATGCTAGAACTATAAAGATAATCAGTGACAAAAAAAGGAACATACTTAAGGATCATAATACAAGGTATAAACACACTACCAAACATTTAAAACACAAAATAGAAGACCGAGACTTCTCAATATAATAACATTTATGTACATCAAAAACTTCATCAAAAGAATAAAAAGAACAAATTAGGGACAGAAATCTTTGGCAATGGCATATTGTTCAAGGGCTTATCTAAAATAATCTCTAGCAAACACCATGACCTCCTAAGGGAAACACAAATAATTCATTTTCAATATGATCAGCAGACATGTATAGACAATTCACTAAAGATGACATCCAGGCAGGCAGCCAACAATACATGAGGAAATGCTCGTGGTCATTAGTGAAAAGAGAATACAAATTAAAGCAATGTTGAGACTCCACCTCACACCGGCACTCATTAGCAAAAACAAACAAAATAAAAACAAACAAACAAAACAGACAAACCAAAGCTAACAAATGCTGGTGAGGATGTGATGAGATTGGAACATTCATACATTGCTGGTGACTTTGAAGAATTTTACATCACATGGAAAGCAGTGCGATGCTGATGGAATTTACTATATGGCCCCATAATGTCTCAATTCAATATTCCAAAGAAATAACAACATGCACACCTATATTTGTTTCAGTGCTGTCCACAATAGCAAAAAGATGGAAACAACCAAAAAGTCTATGAAAGAATGGGTAAATAAACTCTGGCACATCTATACAATGGGGTATTATGTATTTCTGTAAAACAATAAAAAAATCAAGCACCTCATGACATGAAAGACATTATGCTCTGTAAAGTCAGCCCACTGCATAAAGACAAATATTATATGACAACACCACCAACACTACTAAGACGACTAATACCATTACCAATACCATTACTACTATCATCACTCAGCTGATAAGTTGGGCTGTCCAAAATATAAAAATAAAATTTAAAAATTATTTTAAAATAAAAGATAAAAAGTGATGCAGGCCTCACTTTGGGGAAACCACTGCTACAGACCTGTGACCTAAGTAAGGTCACTACCGTCCCCAAAATAAACAACCTAGGAGATTTCAGAATGCAGGCACCCGAACCCCAACATTCACTTGCAGAAAAGTGTGGGGAAAAACAGTAAGAAAAATTGGATTTGGCCCCTAACTTTCTCCTTCAGATCTGAGATAGTAAAAAGAAGCAGTAGTCACAAAGCAATTGGAATTAATTTCATTGCAATTTCACATGATGTTTCTTGGCAGATCCTTCACAAGTTTTTCTATGGGTGTTTTTCATCTTGAGATAATACTTACAGGTGTGTACCCTCACTTTTTGTATTTGACGCTGTTTTCACAGGTCATTGGACGATCACTGTGTATAGGAGTGAACCATCGCCCAAATCCCCCAAAGCATGATACCAATGCAAGGCTATGCAAATCTGAAAACAAGTGCTTCTCTTTGTGCAGGACAGGACCAGATACACCACAAATCATGCAATTAAATTGTGGCTGATAGGGCCTGCTATGATTAATGAGAGAGACATGCATGTGAAGCTATATCCAACCAGTTCAGAATTAAATGGAAAATATAATTGCTATTGGATCAAAATGGTTTAAATGTACATTTTCTTTGTGGGATTGTTCAACTTTAATATTTGGAGTGAAGCAGAAGATAGGTATACCAGTAGTGGTGGTAGTTAGATGATTTTATGTCAGCTAGACATTCCTGACTAGGACTGGAGTCAGTTTTTTCAAGCAGGTCACCACACTGATGCTATCTCCTTGGGGAAATGTCTAGTAACTTGTTTATTATCACATACTGAGGAATATTGTGTTCTGTGTAAAAGACAATAAAAGATGAAACATCGGTGATACACAAAACTAAAACTTTTGTGTTAGATAAATATTAATATTTCCATAATATTTTAATGTTTGCTATTTTAATAGGTTGTTTTATATAAAATTATGATCCATGTTAATAATGTATGCTAGGTGATATCTACCAAACTTATTTTAAAACTAAATATATAGATGCTATTTGCAAAACCTAGAACATAACTCTGGATATAAATGCTATTTAGTTGAAAAGCAACTTTAATGGTAAATTTATTTGTATTCTTTTGATGCTGAGCATCATTTGTGAAAAGCACTCCTATTGGTTGTGCACAAGAGTATATCCTTGTGTTCCTAAGATGGTAAAAACAAAAACGGAGGCCCAATAAGACAAAAGCAAACACTCAAGTAAGTCTTCCTGTTGATGTTGCTAATCAGCAAACATGGATGTATAAGACCTGCTAGCTATTAATATAATCCATCTTTGTCAGTAACCAACCACTCAAATTGGGTCTATTTGCAAATTGAATTTAGTCAGAGTTAGATTCAACAGCCCACCCTACCACATATTCATTGCAAAATAGTTACTGCATTTTAATCTAATGACTGCCACATTTGGCCGTACAATATTCTCTCTGATAACATGGTTATTCACATTCCTCACCTATGGTCAGAGAGGATTAACCAGAGACACAATCTGTGAGTGATGGATTTGGTGCTTCCACTGTCATCTACCTAACCTTCTGCAAACCAGATATTTATCATCTAAGCTCTGATCCCTATCCTACTTTCAAATTTGGATTTTCTTATTTATAGTCTTTGTATCCCACAAGCTGATGTGCTTCTTCCATGTGGATTTAGTTTATGCCTCACTTAGATGGGTGTTTGCTTGAAGGCACATCTTTAAGATAAAGATACATTTCTTTCTGATAGCTGGGCACTGTCTAGTTTCTTCACCACACTTTGCTATAATCCATCTTCAGTGACCTCTTCATGAGGGTGAGCATCAAGCAGAGTCATGTTATAAGAACTAATTGTTCTTAGATTGAGGATAGATTTAAGTGTGAGCCCCCAAACACAGTTAAAGATGTTGCTGGTTCACCTTAGACCAATGAGTCTACTCCGACCCATAGTTTCCCTCTAGAACAGACTAGAACTAGCCCCATGGGGGTCTGAGTCTAGATCTTTACAGAAGTAGAAAGCCTCATCTTTTCCCATGGAGTACCTGGTAGTTTCAAGTTGCTGGTCTTGTAGTTAACAACCCAACATACAACCTACTACCACTGTTTTGTGAATACCTTAAGCTTATGTCTACCTTATTTATTGTGTAGCCATTCCTGGATGCAAGGACTCTGTGTAGGACCAGCATGGGCTGGTAGCCACTAGACTGTTTTCTTGCTTCTATTTATGGCACAAGTGTCCTTGCTGGTCCTACACAGAGTCATCAAAAACCCCATAACAGTCTTACTCTGGCAATAATGGGGTTGTCAGGAGTCAGAATCCACTCCACACCAATGAGTGCTTTTGAATATAGATCGACATTTTGCTCTGATCCAAACGGTCTGATAAGATGTCAATTTACACAGAATGTTTTTTTTTTAAAGCATTCTCATTTATTTCTGAGAACATGGGATCAATAAGACTCTGTGATTTACTAAGGATTACACAAGTGGAAAAACAGGGAAATGAATCTGATCTTTTCTTTTTTCTCTTAGACCCTCAGCTCCAGTCACATGGCTGAGGTGCATTCAAGTGCCCCCATGGGTTTCCTTGTGGACAAATTAGTTCCTGCAGAGTCAGTGTATGACTCAGTCTCACCGGCTGACTGCATTTGCTCTAGGTATGAAAAGGAATAATTGGTATTTAGGTGTTCCTGAAAAGTTAAAAATAACCCCCTTCCATAAAATGAGTTGCCATTTATCTGTATGTTGCCACCTTGCTCTAAAGAGAAGGCCAAAGGAGGTGGTTTGGTGGCAGAGGAGCTAGGCATTGGGCTGTTAAACAGAGGTCAGCACTTTGAAACCACCAGGCCCTCTGTGGGAGAAAAATGGGCTTTCACTTCCATAAAACTTAGAGTTTGGGAAACCCACGGGGCAGTCCTATCTTATCTTATGGGGTCACTATGAGTAGGAATTGAATAGAGGGCTGTGTGTGTGTGTGGTGCACTGTATCTTCTAGTGTCAGTAGTATTCAAGTGAACCCTGGACAATTGTCTTTGTGTACTTCACTGTTAAAAGCCAACTCTTCTGTTTTCTTTCAAAATGATCAGAAAGGCGTTGCTTCCAAGGGAGAGTTTTCAAGTCCCTGAACCAGGCATGAAGATTCTACTGGAGGCACAAAGCATCTGGTGCATGTAAAAATGGATATAGTTTATATTTTAACAAAAATCTGAGACAATTATCACTTTTTCAAGTGTTACAAAATAGGGCCTGCCAGGGCTTGGATTCGTCAGGTGGAGTGTGTGGCGGTATCATCAGTGGCCTGCACCAGGGGGCCCCCAGGACAGCTGTGACTTCCTCACACCACACAAACCCCATGCTGGCACCTCCAATTTCCCAGGCTTCCGCTGGCTGTGTGAACACTTCTTTTCCAGAATCACATCTGCACCAGCCTTCCCCCTCCCACCTGCTTCTACTTGACTTTCAATAAACCTGAATGTGAACTTCTTGGATATTTTTGCATTTCACTCTCACCACCATCGAGTCAATTCTGATTCGCAGCAACCCTGTGGGACAGAGCAGAACTGCTCCTGGGGGTTCCCTAGACTGGAACTCTGCACGGGGCTCAAAGATCTCAGCTTTCTCCCATCAATCCATCGGTGGATTTGAACTGCTGACTTTGTGGTTAGCAGGACAATGTGTGACCACTGACCCACCAAGGGACAGTCTGCATTATGGAACCCAATGGAAACCACAATAAAAATGGATGGGAGAAAGAGGGGAGCAAGGTCTCACACAAATATGCACTTTGGTCTATAACCTAAAGATCATAGAATTTGTCCACTGTAAGTTTAGAATTCCATGATTTTTAGCCAATTTTTAGGGTTGAAAAACTGTGAGCATGATCTAGTTTGAGAATAGTTTCTTCATTGCCAAAATTTCCTCATTTCTACTTCCTTGCAGTTTTTTGATCATCTTTTTTTTTTTTCAAATTAGAAATGTTGATATGCATGTCAGGCCAGGTTGACTAGAGAAATAGACTTTATATCAAGAAGTAGCTATACAACTCTGCTTGATGAGATTAAGCCATGGAAAGATATGACATAGGTATTAACACTCAATTAATAAAAAATTAAAAGGGAAAAGAAACCACACACACAAAAAACACAGATCCAGGAATGGGTTTCAGGTTTGCAGGGAATCCTAGCGCCAACTTAAGAATAGTTAGTACTTATGTCATGGCCCTGCTCAATACTCACCCACAGGAGGAAAACACAGAAGATATGCTATAGCAAAATGTGGCAAAGACTGTAGATGGTGCCCGGCTAACAGAGAAAATAGCATCTGGAGTCTTAAAGGCTTGTTTTCAAACAAGCAGTCATCTCAATGAAATGTCAACTACATGAACACGGAAGAAGCACACTATCATCAGTCATCGAAGGAGGGTACATGAAACATGGGCAGTCAAAGGAGGGACCAATATCAGAGCCTAAGTTGTGAGAATCCAGTGTACCGAAGGCTGTGGCTAAGAGTGGGAGCTCAAGATTCATTTATAGAACAACGTAGGACACAAGTCTGCAGAGAACTCCCTCTGTCTAGAATTGAGGGATAGGAGGAAAGTGGTTACTAAACAGCCATGGAGAGATGAGCATAGCTATCAAAAGCATAAATCTGACTCGAGCAGCTATCACTGTGTCAGTGGACCCCCCCACCAGTGCATGCTGGACCTGTTTTCTTAAACTGTCTGCCTCTTTGGTTTGTATTGATTGCTCTGTTTGGCTTGTGCTTGTGGGTGGGTCTCAAAGTTGTCATGCCATCCGAGAGCACTCCGATGTTATGTGCTTTGAAATTTTTTGATATACGAAATCCAGGGTTGACAAACCTATAGAGACACCAAGGAGAATAAAGGAGTAAAAAGCTTCATCTTTCACCCACTGAGCAGCTGGTGGTTTTGAACTGCTGACCTCGTGATTAGCAACCCATTGTATAATCACTACACCACCAGGGCTCCTGTCTATGTATAGAGGATACTAATTCAGGAATAAGTCAATTTTGCCATTCCACTAGATATAAAGTGAGTAGACAACCTCATGACCACCAAGAATAAAGAGCCAAGAAAACAGATTGTGCATTATAATTTTTTTCATCTCTCACACTGACAACTATTTCCCTTTCCCCATGTTTTCTGTTGTTCTTCCCCCGTTGAGGGGTGTATGGCTATGTGTCAATCATTATGATCAGTTCCCCCTTTCTCCCTTCCTCTTCCCCTCTTTCCCCTACCTTCAGGTATCATTATTCCCACTCCTGTTCCTGGATTCTGTGTGTCATGAGATCCCATACCTTTCTATACCTGTGTACATGCTCTGGTCCAGTCTGAATTGAGAAGCAGCTCTTAGGTCATGGTAGTGGTGGTGGTGGTAGTGGTGATAAAACCTCAAGGAACCAGAGGAATATAGTGTGTTTCACTGACGCTTTACTGCATCCTGGTGACTCATCCCTTCCCTATGGCCCCTCTGTGAGGAGATTGCTCCACTGTCTACAGATGGACTTTGGATCTCTGCTTCAACCCCCTTCATTCTCAACAATATTTTTTTTGTTTGTTATGTGTCTGCTGATGCCTTTCACCCAGTCCCTATGACTCCTCATGATTACACCGGTGGTGTGCATCTTCTATGTGGACTTATTGCTTCACTGCTGAATGGCAGCTTGTGTAACTTCAAGCCTTCAAGACCGCAGATGCTATATCTTTTAATTGCTGGGCACCACCCACCTTCTTCACCACATTTGCTTATGCAACTGCTTTGTCTTCAGCAATTGTGTCTGAGGGGCGAATATCTCAGACTGCCATATAATCAAGGTGTTTTTTCTTTGTGTGTGGCATCACTGCCTTGGTGGGAGTAGGAATCCCAGCCTTGCTCCTGAAGAGCTGCTGCTGGATTTGAACCCTGTGGGCTGCAGTGCCACACACAACCACTATGCCACCAGGGCTCAGCCAATTAAGTTTTTATAGAATGAATAATTTGTTTTTTTCTCAAAATGCAGTATTGGGTCAACTGTGTCAAGATTACACATAGCAGATTCAGAGCACAGCCTCACACCTACAGAATAGAGCTCTCTACTGTTGGGCTCTGGGAATCTGTCCCCTGGGAATTCTTATATCCAGCAACCTTTAAGATTGGCTCTAATACTGGACAGTATTAGATGATAACAGGAAAGTAAAAGGCTGACTGAGCTTGACTCCACATTATACACTGCATCTCATGATGATGACAGAATTTATATCTATGGTACACACACCCAAGGAAGAACTATGTATTACTCAAGAATAATAATGAAGATATGAAATATCTCATGGCATGAATAGATTTGAAGGACATTGTCCTGACATGTTAGCCGATCACTAAAGCACATGTATTGTATAAGACCCCTGCCATACAATCACTGAAAACAAATGTGTGCATAAGCAAAAGTGGTGAAGAAAGAAAGGTGCCCAGCTATCAAAAGATAGAGCATCTGAGGTCTTAAAGGCTTGATGGTAAACAAGCGGCCATCTAGCTCAGAAGTCAAAAAAAGCCCACAAGGAAGAAGCACCAGGCTGTGTGATCATGAGGGGTCGAGGGGATCAGGTATCAGGGATCAAAGAACTAAAAATTATATCATTGCACATGAGGGGAAGTATAGAATGGGGATGCAAAGTCCCTCTGGGACATACCCTTACATCGCAAGTAGGAGATGAGCCAGTCAGAGTACAGTGTAGCAACAATGAAACATACAACTTTTCCTCTAGTTCTTCAATGCTTTCTCCCCACAACTATCATGAGCCCAATTCTACCGTACAAATCTTGCTAGACCAGAGGATATACACTGGTACAGATAAGAACCAGAAATATAGGGAACTCAGGACAGATGATCCCTTCAGGACTAGTGGTGAGAGTGGCGATACTGGGAGGGTGGAGGGAAGGTGGGGTAGAAATGGGGAAACCTATTATAAGGTTCTACATATAACCTCCTCCCTGGGGGGGATGGACAACAGGGAAGTGGGTGAAGAGAGACATCAGACAGTTTAAGGTATGACAAAATAATAATCATTTATAAATTATCAAGGATTCATGAGGGAGGGAGGGAAAAATGAGGAGCTGATATCAATTGCTTAAGAATAAAGCAAATGTTTTGAGAATGATGAGAGAAACAAAAGTACAAATGTGCTTGACATAAGTGCATGCATGTATGGATTGTGATAAGAGGTATATGAGGCCCAAATAAAATGATTTTTAAAAAATACCCCTATCACAAAAGAAAAAGAAAGATAGATGTCTTCATACCAAAAGATACAGGCTTTGATGGTTATCAGGGGTGGGAGAGAAAGTGAAGGAATATGCTATTCTACAGGAGGGGGGAAGGGGAAAACAGAAGGGTTAGCAAGTCATTAGGAGATTTGATACGTTGTTCAAATCATTGAATAATAATAAAAAAGATGATCTGACATGCATATTCCAATCCAATTCACAATGAAAAGTTTAATGTATTGGTATGTATATGAATTCTATTTAATATATAACACAAATCTAGGGGTTACTACAACACAAAGATTGTCATTTCTTTGGTTATAATGAAGGCATCCATGACCCTGCTTTGCACTGAGATCGGTGCCAAGAGGGCTTTGAAAAGCCCTCTTCAGTAATCCTTTCCTCAGTGAGGAAGTCCTGAGAATGTTTAGCTTTGTGGGTGGGTGTCAGAGCTGGTTCTGGCATGCTCTGTGACCATATTTTCCTGATCTAGAAGAATACGGGCACCCACGCTCATTAAACTGCGTTGTGGCAGGCATCTCTGGGGAGTACGAATGGTCACTTAGCTTGACTACTCACCAAAGGCTGGAAGTTGGTGTCGCCCAGAGGCATCCTGGACTCCAAACCAAACAAAGCAAACTCACTGACATCAAGCTGATGCTGCCCCATAGTGACCACATAGGGCCGAGTAGAACTGCCCCTTTGGGTTTCCCCATTGCAACTCTTTCCCAGAATGGACAACCTCGTCTTTCTCCCGCGGAATGACTGATGGTTTGGAAGGCCACCCTGGAGGCGAGCAGCCCACTGTGTAAGGTGTTTCCGGGATCCCACCAAGGCTCCTGGGATCTTGGACACGAGGCCCAATAATCTGCTTTTAAACAATCAGCCATTGAAAACCCTGGGGCGCTCAGCTCTCTATGGGGTTCCCACCCGCTGGACTTGATGTGACAGCAACTTGTATGGGTTCTTGCGAGAAATTAACTAATGCACTTTGTAACTTGCTTAATAAAGTGCCTGCTGCTATTGTCGATATTTTTATCGCAATATTATTTCCTCTTTCCCTCTCCTCGTAGCTGCCCCTGTCATCGGCACCAAGCCTGAGCTCCCTAGAGACTTGAAGGCACTCTGCTTGTTCAGTCACGTGCGGGGGAGTCGATGCCCAACTCTTTTGCCTTTGCAGCCTTTCAGGATCAATGCAACAAGAAGAACGCGCTGATCTGCTCTTAGAACTCCAAGACCAGTTAGAAAACCTTCCAATCGCTGAGTGTTCACACGAATCGGGACCAAACTTCTTTGGAATTCACTTATATATTGTTTTTCCAAAGATAATGTCAGGAGATGCCCTTGAATGAAATAGGGCAAAACAGTGCCTTTAAGCTCTATGAATTGCAAAGAATCCAACCATCACTGGTGGCCGTATAGCAGACAGTACTGTTGAAAGCTTGCTGATTTATTTTTTTCAGGGCATTTGTTGTTGTTATTTTTAAATCGCTTGATGGGCATAGGTGTCACAAATCATACATTATAGTCATTCAGTCATATTAAGAAGAGCTGTGCAATCATCACCACACTCCATTTCAGAATGTTTTCTTCTCATCCTTATTGTTGTCAGCTGCCCATTTCCCCCAACTTCTTCTGAGATGCCTCTGGAAATGATCAATCAGCTACTGTCTCTGTAGATCTACATACCCTGGGCAGCATGTACAGACAATCATGCAAAGCAAGATTGAATCATGCAAAATCATGCAAAACAAATAAACAAATTTCAAAGAGCAAGCAGAAAGTATTAAAACCGAAACAACTTTAAAATGAGTTAAAGGGGAGATCAAATGATAGAGTATCACATTCTAACAACCAAATCTTTCATAACCGGCATCACAATGCTCTCTGTAGGGAAGCAAGGCTGTTCACATGCATACATCGTGGTCAAAGGGGATTCACCAGAGACTTAACCCACTTGGAGACCCTGAGAATGGAGGTTGGACTTCTGCTGCCATCCATTGCTTTCTGTAAGCTGGGTGTTCACAAACTAAGCTCTGATACCACTCCCTTCCTCAGATTCAGGTTTTATTATTTACAGTCCTTGGATATCAAGGAGTCATGATGGCATAGTGATTACTTGTTGGGCCGTGATCCACAAGGTCTGAGGTTTGAAAGCACCTGCTGGGAGAAAAAAGGGCTTTACAGTCTGAGAAATTCACAGGAGCAGCCCTGCCATGTCCTGTGGGGTCACGATAAGTTATCGTCGGCAGGGCTGAGAGTTTGCTCTATTTTGTATTGAAAGCTTGCTGATTTTTGCGCATCACGATGTGAAGGAAATTATGTTAGGCAAGTTATTTTCCTTTCTTAACATGACTCTTCTTTCCCTTTTTCCTCTCCTTCACCCTCTCTTCTCCAACACAGTTCCAACTCTTTAGCTGGCAGACCAGCTTCTAACTGCCCCATCTAGGGATGCCCAAGTGGACTGTTGGATGCCATTGAGTCCATTTCAACTCATCACAACCTGGAAAACCAGAAGCCCTCCCATAAGGTTTCTGAGGTTGTCTTCTTGCACCTAAGGAGATTGCCAGGTTTTTTCCACATCAGAGTGGCTGGTGGGCTTAGGGCTGTGACCTTTCAGTGAGCAGTTGAGATCTTAACTGTAGCATTACCAGGGAAGGCTCATTGACTCGACTGTCCACATCCACACCTAACCACTCAGGTCACTGCAGTGACAGTCCAAAGCTACATAGCACTTAGCATGGGCCGCAGTTTGAAATCACCCAAATGTTAAAACCACGTGATATTTAAAAACCTAAGCTGGATGATTTAATGGCCAGGAGCCCTAGTGGCATAGTATGCTACAGGTGGGGCTGCTAACCACAAGGTTGGGAGTTTGAAACCACCTGCTGCTCCATGGGAGAAACACAAGATTTTCTACTCTGATAAAGATTTACAGTCTCCGAGACCTAGAGGGGCTGGAATCGTCTTGCTGGCTATGAGATTGTTAGAATGATAAGGCAAGATGCAAACCTAGGCAGGGTTCTTCTCTGTGGCACACAGGGGCCCTGTGAGGAGGGTCCACCCTGGGGGCACCTAACAAGAACAGAAGGCCCTCCACCCACCGCATCACTGCCCTGGTGGGAGTAGGAAGCTCAGCCTTGCTCCTAGAGAGCTGCTGCTGGATCTGAACCACCAACCCTGTAGGCCACAGTCCTGCTACTGGGTCTCAGCTATATCTCAGGGTTTAACAACAGCTCCAAACTACCAGCTCCTCGCCTGTCTCTGAAACCCACAGGGGCAGTTCTGTCCTGCCCTCTACGGTCCCTATGAGTCTGCATGGACTCCATGGCAGTGAGTTTGGTTTGGGTTTTTCAGGATTAAAAGCAAACAAAAGAGCCAATGGGTGAGTCACTGTGGGGAACACCATGGGTAGGTTGGAAGGGAGCCAAGGTTGCTCTGTGAGCGAGCACAGTCAGTGCTTGGCGGAGGCTGGAAATGGCACTGGTGGTAATGGGGACTCAGAGAGGGAAACGATGTTTGGCAATGTCAGGTGTTGAGAGGGAAATGAGCAGGCTGGTTTAGGGCAGAGTCAAGGGGAAGGGTTGTTGTTTGGGGTGGGGGGATTAGGGGTGTTGGTTTTTCTAATCACGCTCACTTTCACGACTCGAAGTTGGCTTGCAGCGACCCTATAGGGTGGCAGAGCTGCCCCCTTGGAGTTTCTAAGACTGTAAGTCTTGTTTTTTTGTTGTTGTTGCTGTTGTCGTTGGTCATCACTGCCTCTGGTGGTCGTGGGCACTACCCAGTGCTGCTCCAGAGAGCCGCTGCTGGATTTGAACCGCCAAGCCCTTGGGCCACAGTCCCGCACTCAACCACTTATGCCACCGGGGCTCAGCCCCAAGACTATAAGTCTTTACCAGTGTTGCAAGCCCCATCTTTGTCTCCATCCACAACCCTGGGACTTCGATAGTCATATGATTAGAAACCCCTAGTAGGTTTAGACAAAGCACCCTTGTCAGTGCAGTGGTTACACCCTGGGCGGTGAGCCACATGGGTCGGCAGTTCCACACCACAGGAAAGGTTGGGACTTTCTGCTCCCACAGACAGTGACAGCCTCAGACACCAGGGGGAGTCACTGTCTCCATGGCAGCGAATTGAGTCTGGGATTCTCCCTCGAGGAGGTGGGTCATTTCGAACTGCTGACCTTGCTGGTTCCTGGCCTACGTGTAACCACCACACCACCAGGGCACCTTTCTCTAACCATGCTCACATGTTCCAGTCATATGAACATCTATTTCACAGGGTGCCAGAAGTCTTTCCTTAACAGTCCCCTACTTTCTCAGTCCGTCTTTCCTGTCTAAAATAGTATCGGTCACTCCATGGGTCATTCATAGTCTCTGTTGCTCTTCTCAGCATCGCCACTCACAGGCAAGAAGGAAGAGATTCTGCTCCTTTGCTCACCGGTGTAGCCTCAGGGCCTGGAAGTGTTTCTGGATCTGAGTAGCCGCACAGTCACTATGTGCTGAAGGGAAGGATGACCTTGCTTTTCTTCCATTGCTTTCTCAGTGCTGTCAGCCTTCTGCAGATAACATATTTTGTTTTTTGAGTAAGAAGGTTATCTTTTAAAACATTGAGTAGTATTCCATGTATTTGTCTCAATTTGATTCCATTATTGGCCATGATGGGTGAGGATGGGAAACAGAGACAATGAGATCGAAAGGAGAGGAAGACAAAGCCCGCCCTTGCAGACCATTTCGTGGACATCAGCCAAGTCCTTTGCTAAATCAAGGGGCTGGAATTTAATACTCCTTATCAAGAAAGCCAACTTTCTAATTTAAACCTAAGGCCATACTGTTTGAATACCAGCTGCTCCAATTTCTAATAATTCCCAACATATTTTTATTGTTCACGTTTCTAATAATACCAAACACATGTCTTCTTCAGCATGAGGAACACATTTAGTTCAAAAACAGGCAAGATGGAAAACATTTGAAATACATGGCAGAGCCACAGGGGGGAAGCAGCCCCAGGTTAGCAATTTCCACGTGGGCTTCCCCATACTAGGAGAAAAGGTCCTTTGCCATAATGGAGACTCAGTTCAGGTTTCTTGATATAATGTTTAACAACCAGGTCAAACATACAGGCCTGCTCTGTGTTAACCTCCTCTGAGTAATAGTATCTGGAGGCCTGGAGTGTGTAGAAGATGAGGGCTTGAATTTTAGTTGGAGAAAAAGACCATTATGGGGGTCCCAGAGTCTCTGCCTGTCTTATGTTTTCTCCCCAAGAGGTTTCAAGCACTCTAGAGATGCTGTTCGTTCCCATTCTGACAAACTTAACTTCTCTCTGTCTCTCTGTCTCTGTCTCTCTCTCTCTCTCACTGCTCTGGATTCCATGAGACTAGATTAGGCATTCCATGGCTTAAACTCCTTAATGGCTCCCTAGCTTCTAAGCTTGGGATTCAGTCCACCACGCTGACTATGTGATGAATAAGAGTGTGTGGAGATTCAAGAAAGGGTTGTGAGGGCAATTTGGAGAATCTGATGACACAGTGGGTTAAGCAACTGCGAGGTGCACAGTTCAAAAGCACCAGCTCTGCGGGGGAAAGACGGGTCTTTCTACGCGTGTGAAGAGTTACAGCCTCGGAAATCCCTGTACCTTGTCCCATAGGGCCTCTATGAGTTGGCAGCGAGTTTGAAATAAAGTCTCTGATGGTCCTGGTGGTGTAGTGGGGAAACACGGGGCTGTGACTCACGAGGTCCGCTGTTTGAACCACCAGAGCCTCTGCAGGAAGAAGATGGTGCTTTCTGCTGCTGCAGACAGTTACCACTTCAGACACTCACCCAGGCGGGTCTCTTCTGCCTCGCACTGCGCTGTTTCTGTGAGTCAGCTTTGACCCACTCAGTGGCAGTGAGTTTTTGTTGTGTTTTGAATAAACCTTTTAAAAAGTAGTCCCGGGGCAGCTCAGATGTGTAAGCACTTAGAGATCAGAGTCCACCCATTGGAATGTTTGCAGACAAGTCCGATGATCTGCTTCTGTGTGGTCACAGCTTTAAAGTCTCTATAGGATGCTCCTTCTATACAACATGTGCTTTTACCCAAAACCTTATAACTAAGGACTTACTATCTCTGTGATTTTTTGTTTCCTTGGTATGTATGTGCTAGCCGAGGTATAATGTAAGATGAGTTTTTTGTTTTTTTAAAAAAATCATTTTATTGGGGGCTCATACAACTCTTATCACCATCTATCCATCCATCCACCCATCCATCCATCCATCCATTGTATATAGAACATTTTTACATTTGTTACATCATCCCTCTCAAGACATTTGCTTTCTATTTGAGCCCTTGGTATCAGTTTCTCATTTTTCCCCTCCTTCCCCCTTCTTCATGAAACCTTGATAATAAATATTTATAACAACTTACTATTTTGTCATATCTTACACTGATCAACATCTCCCATGGCCCACTTTTCTGTTATCTGTACCCCAGGGAGGGGGTGATATGTAGATCCTTGTAATTGGTTCCCCCTTTCTACCCCACCTTCCCTCCACCCTCCCTGTGTTGCCACTCTCACCACTGGTCCTGAAGGGATCATCTTCCCTGTATTCCTTGTTCCTCTCTGTACCACTATACATCCTCTGGTCTTACTGGATTTATTAGATAGAATTGGGATCATGATAGTGTGTGTGTGTCGGGGAGTGGGCAGGGAGTGGAAGCATTTAAGAACTAGAAAAAGTTGTATGTTTCATTGCTGTTACACTGCACCCTGACAGGCTTGACTCTTCCCCATGACCCTTCTGTAAGAAGATGTCCATCTAAAGATGGGCCTTAGGTCCCCAATCTGCACTCCCCCTCATTCACAACAATATGATTTCTTTGATGCCCGATCCCTGATCCCTTTGACACCTCCTGATCACACAGGCTGGTGTACTTCTGCATGTGGACTTTGTTGTAGCTCAGCTACATAGCTGCTCATTTACCTTCAAGCCTTTAAAACCCCAGGTGCTATATTTTTTGATAGCTTGTCATCATTGGTTTTCTTTCCATCATTTGCTTATGCACCCATTTGTCTTCAGTGATTATGTCAGAAAGGTGAGCATCGTGGAGTGCCAGTTTAATAGAATAAAGAATTCTGGCATTGAGGGAGTACTTGAGTGGAGACTCAATGTCTATCTGCTACCTTAATACTAAACCTGCAAACATGTGCACACAGAGCTCTATATAAATATATCATCATATATAAATATATTTACATATGTACATGCCTGTATTTAGACCTCTGTAAATGCCCTTTGCCTCCTAGTTCTTTCCTCTATTTCCTTTTACTTTCCTCTTGTCTCACTATCATGCTCAGCCTTTGATTTGGTTTTCAGTAAATTATCTTGGTTATACTACTCTTGAACCAACCCCACCAGGCCTCCTACACCCTCTTCACCACCAATTTTGGATCACTTGTTGTTCCCTTGTCTTTTGGTTTGTTAACACCACTTTCTTTCCCCCACCTTCACCTTTCTCATCCACCACCCCCCCCCACCTGCCCTCTAACAGTCAGGCCCATTGTTTTCTCATCCAGATTGTTTATCCAGTCTCTCTTATCTAGACAGACCACAGTTTTTTAATGTGGGTCAGGATAAAGGAAGATTAGAAAAACACCAGTGCCCAAAATCCTTTCATGATTTGGCTCCCATTTAACTCTCTAGTCTGGTTCCTGTCTTCCTGAATGGGGCTCCCCAGCCCCACCCCCTGAAATATTCTTTCGTCACGTTGAGTGGCTCAAACACAGCTCTATCCCACCTCCAGCTCTCTGTAGCCATTGTTCGGTTTGCATGAAGTACCTTGCTTTGCTCATCCCCAATCCAACCTCTGCCTTGCTTGGCCAGTTCTTCTTCTTCAGGTCCCAAGGTTTGGTCTCCTGCCTATGTCCCCACACATGATATGCTTCCCCCATCAACATGCCTCACACTGTAGCCCAAGACCTGCTTTGTTTGTTTGCTTGTGTTTACAGTAAGCTCCACTAGGGCAAACATTTCACTTCTTTCTGTCACCACTGTGTCCCCAGTATACGGCGTGGTATCAGATAATAACCATGCAGACAGTGAACACATACATGTGCCCACTCATTAATTAGAGTCATCCATCAGGCGTTTGGAGCACCTCTGGCATGCAAACCCTGTGGGCAAAGCTAAAACACCTCCTGAGCTCACTTCTCTCCCAAATGGGATCTTACAAGGTCCCTGGCGTATGCATCCTACCAATAGGATGAAGCCAGGGGCTTCCTGAAGGCTCTTTCCAAAAAGCCTCTCAAATCCAGCCTAAACTCATTAAGTCCAAATATTTTCATCCAAAACTTTATAACTAGGTATGGAAATCCAAGGTTTATTTAGAATTGTATTATCTGTGGGCATGGCTAGGCTGTCATCTGTTGGGTCTAAGCCAAACACAGGGGCTTTGCCAAGCCTTTAACACAGCAAGTCAGGGAGAAGAAATATATTATAAATATCAGTTCGTCAACCCTTGTAGTGAACTACTTCATTAATGCTTTCAGAAAGACTATTACACTGGGGAGGAGGGAAAGAAATGAAAGAATCCTAACATCTAAGACTAGTTGGTTGGAAGAGTTGGAGAAGGAAAAGAAGGACCCTGAAGAAGTTCTCTTCTTTCAACTGTATGGCTTTCTCCACTGATATCCAGAATACATGCCTGAGTCCCCAGGTAATCAGAGCTAAGGGAACTTAAACTTCCCTTATTGCATTCTACTTACCTATAAAATAGGAGGGAAAAACAAAAAGGAAGAAGTTGTTAAGGAGCCCCATTGGCACAATGGTTAAGTACTTGATTTCTCACCCTAAGTTCAGCAGTTCAAACCCACCAACAGCTCTAAGGGAGAGAAGACTTTGTGACCTGCCCCTAGAAAGCTCCCTTTGGGGAGGCTCAACCTTGTCCCATAGGGTCGCTGTGAGTCAGAATTGACTTGATGACATACAGCAGCAACAAAAACGGGGCCATTTTTTGGAACCAACACAGCTTTGACTTCAGTGTGAAGTCTCAATACATAGTTCCCACAGCAGTGGGGACAGCTAGGGAAAGAGCCGTCCATGGTGGTGAGGTCGGGGAAGGGTTCCTCTAGGAGAGAGGATTCTATGACTCCACAGAAGGTTTCACCCTACAGGGCCCTGAAGGAAAAGGCAAGGGTAGACAACCATTATAGGGTGATGGGACATAACAGGTAAAAATGTAACTGTCTAGGACTAAGGGGGAAAGGTGGTTTTATTTTCTTGTGTGTTTATTACCATGAAACCATATGATGCTTTGTTGCTCTTTCCCCTCCCTTTTATATAGAGGGGTCTTCAAAAAGTCCATGGAATAACCCCATTCTCTTTTAGTTCCACTTTCCACAATTGTTTTGAAACCTCCTTGTAGTGTGATTTCCCAGGATCCCACAAATATCCCCACTGGCGGTAAATTTTTCTTCAGTAACCTCCTTAGTTTGAGGAAATCATTAAAGGAGTGAATAGCTGCAGCCTCATGAAGCCATGTCAGCCCTGGAATCATTCTGCTTATCTGATGGAAGTCTGCCTCAGAGCATCCTGGGACAGCGTGTTCCCTATTACCTGATGGGCTGGCTGGTCAGACGGCAGGAAATGAGAGGGGAAGGCAGGGCCAGCTGGGCCCAGAGAAACCGAATACCCAATGCCTTTGTTCCAAATAATTTGAACCAATACCTTTGAAAAGGCTAATACAAACCATGCCTGGGAATCTTTGCATCCCTCCCAATATTTAATATAAAACACACACAAAACAATCATTGGACTTTGGAAGAAAGGTGGCTTGTTTTCCCCAGAGAAAGTCTACAGGTCAGATTCTAAGGGAGTTTCTAGAAGGCATTTGTCAAAGTGAGGGAAATGTAGCTAGCCAAGATACCCAGTGTCTTCTGTCATAGAAGGGGGAGGAGTCAGGGGAAGTGGGACAGGCATTGTCTGTGCTGGAGAAGATAGAATGGATACAGGGTAAACCCATGTTCCCCAAAGTGGCTGAACTCATTCTGACTGACGTATGAAGAAAGTAATTATGGTGAGGAACGGACCTGCAAGATCCCTAGTCTGATATTGACTGATCTCTGAAGTTTGCATTGTTCTCGAACCAAGTTGGGGGTAGTTGGAGCAATGTTAGGCTCTGATGATGTGTCTATGGGGGTGAATAGAATCAGGTTATCACCTGGAGAACCAGGAATTGGTCTCATCTGAGAGCAATCTCATGGGTGTCTGGGGGTAACTGTGCTGTGTGGTAGAGTTGTCAATGATTGATTGTTTTTTCAAGGGTAAAATACCTCACCTTTCTTTCTGAGTCATCTCTGCCTAGACTGAAGCTTACAACTTTGGGGTTAGCAGTGGATCTTGGGAACACTTAGCACCCTCTAGGACTCCAGCATCTGGTTCCCACAAGCACCAGTTATTATTGTGTTGATTCTGACTTGTGATGATTCATGAGCTTCAGAGTAGAACTATGCTCTATGGCAACAGTTCTCAACCTGTGGGTCGAGACCCCTTTGGGGGTGTGTGTGTGAATGACCCTTTCATAGGGGTCCCCCAATTTATAACAGTAGCAAAATTATAGCTATAAAGTAACAGTGAAAATAATTTTGTGGTTGGGGGGTCACCACGACATGAGGAACTGTATTAAAGGGTTATAGTATTAGAGAGATTGAGAACCACTGTTATATGGGGTTTTCAACATCCAGGAAGTGAGAGTTAAAAAAGGTGCTTGTGCTTCCGCCAAGCTAGAGGATGGGAAGTTGGTTCTAGGATGCTTGGGATCATCTGTATCTCTATTGGCTCACTCATTAACATAGCAAATCAACAATTCATGAGT
The DNA here is from genome assembly GCA_004026705.1 of Nesogale talazaci. Lineage (NCBI taxonomy): Eukaryota > Metazoa > Chordata > Mammalia > Afrosoricida > Tenrecidae > Nesogale > Nesogale talazaci. The sequence continues at coordinate 50,385 of PVJH01004961.1, forward strand.
ATAAGACACTCTCTAGGCACTAGGAACTTAGTAGTGAGTGGAGCAGATTCCTAGAACTTACAGTCTAGTAGGGAACAAGTAAACCAGATACGCACAGAAGACTGTGGAGAGCAGAGTAAAAGAAGGGAGTGCACCCAGTTTACCTTGTGGACTTCAAGGTGTCAGGTGCTGGGCTAGGACAGTGAGCTAAATCCAACCTCCACTTTAAAGAAGGTTGCAGTCACCTGGGAGAAATCCAAAAGTTTGAGCAGAACCTCTGTGTGGTAGACATGCAGCACAGTTTGAAGTTGGGCGCATAGGTTGTGCCCTTTAAACTTCCCCCAGCCTTCATTTTAAGAGGGATGATATGAAGAGGTCTACATATCTGTGGAGCCCACACTTGTGGGCTTTGTGGGACTCTGTCTATGGGTGGGTATTTTCTATGGGTTCTGTTTGCTTGATGATCCGCTAATCAAATCAATCCAGAAAACAGGATGACTTGCTTCCTTATCTTAATTCACCTAAGCCCGTATTTTTTCTGGACAAGGAGGTACTAAGTAAGTATTTCAGCCCTGTAAGACTTTGTGGTAGTTACATAATCTGGTGTCAGTTTGGGACTTGAGAGGATTAAAAGGATCAAGAGTTAAGGGGTGGATCTAGTCTGTCAATTGGATCATAGCCAATGAGGCCTCTGTGTGGGCTTGGTCTTCCCCTTAGGATTCAGGGAATTCCTTGAAGGTGGGAGATAGACTCTCTCTCTCTCTCTCTGTTCACTCATTGGAGACTCTGCTGACAACGCTCACTCCCTTGGAGACTCTCTTCTGACAGGACATCCCTATGCGACACTGCTGAGGAGAAGTCACATGGACCTACCCTGTAGCCCTGGGTGCTTGAGAAGCAATCTGGAGACACCTGTCAGTGCTGTGATGTGTATGATGCTACTGAATCCACAGGACTTCCACCCTGGCCGTGATCTTCCTGCATTCAGTGTTTCATGAGTCGGAAGAGGATTTTATAACTTGGTATCAGACATATGAGCTAATATCAGACTTATGGACTTGATCAGAATTGGGCTGGGATGTTTCCTCAATATTCGATGCCCTCTCGTATAAACATACGTGTGGCTATAAATTTATTTCTCTAGTCTTCCTCGACTAACACAGACTCCATCGAACATACTAATGGCATGTCGTCAGGAGGGATCAATCATTGGAGAAGGATATCATGCTTGGAAAAGTGGAGAGACAGCAAAAAAGAGGAAAGCCCTTAAGGAAATGGGTTGACACAGTGACCGCAACAATGGCCTCAAGCACAGGAACACTCGTGAGGGTGATGCAGGACTGAGCAGTGTTTTGTGTTGTTGTGCATGGTCATTATAGGTCAGAACTGACTTGAGGGTACTAGCCACAATGGCAAAAGAGAAGTCCAGATTTGCTGTTGGCGTGAGGAAAGAGAGCCTGCATCGATTTCATTGTGCTCCCTACAAAGAGAGGTTGCACTCCCGACCTCTACCTATGACTATAACACTGTCATATATAATACAGAAATAGGGTCTCTGATGGTATTATCAGTTAGATGAAAACAAACAAACAAAAAAAACCCTTCACTGCTATCGAGATGATTCCTGGGTCATAGCAAGTCTATACTACAGGGTGGTACTGCCCTGGGTTCCTGAGACTGTCTCTGGTTAGCAGGGTTTACATTTATGCAGTGGTGAGCCCTAATCCTATATGACTATTAGCCTTACAATAAGGACAGACACAGAGGCAGGAAAGACAGCCATGTGACAATGGAGACATATGTAGCTGAACTGTAAAATCAGGAGCTCCATGACTTGCCAGACCCCCCAGAAACTAGCAGAGAAAGCATGGACGAGATCCTCTCAGATGCCCCTGGAGACTCATGCAGAGTCCATAACAGTAGTTAAGTGAGGGAGGAAAAAAATAGGACATGTTTCAGATGACTGAATCTGTGCAGACTCCAGAATTCACCAGGGTGGAAGTGCCTGGGGTTGGCTTCATGGCAGTTGGCTTCTGAGCAGAAAGGATTGAGGTTTCTATTGCCAAGGACTGCATGAGAATGGAGACAGCACACAAGGAGGGGCATGGCTAATGACTCCTCTGTCATGAAAAGCTGGTTCCTGGAAGGTGATGTTTCCGCCAGGCTTTAGCCACGTTTGTAATTTGTGTGTCTTTTTCAAAGCCCTGTCCTTTGGTCCCAATGCCTGATGGAAAGGTCCTCTTAATTGCTAGTGCCAACATGGTAGTAAGGCATCGCTGTGTCTCCCACAAGGGGACGAGGGAGAAAGAAGCCTCAAGGGAAACAAGCAGAGGATCAGTAACACTTGCCAATAGAATGAAAGGTGGCAGTGCTGGAGAGAGAGCTTTGGAATAGAAAGGTCCACTGTTGCATTGCATGGGTTAGAACTTGAGAGAAGGGATCATGCTTTTTCTACTTCTTTTCTCATCTTGCCACAGTGTTCCTAGAGGGGTTTACATACAATCCATATTTATTATAATAAAATGCACTTTGAAAGTCAAAAGTCACTGGCTTGGAGCCAATCCTTACGAGGGTTTCCAGTACTGTAATCCTTCACTTGGGAGCCGACAGCCTCACCGTTCTCTCAAGGAGTAGCTGAACTGCTGACCAGGCCATCAGCAGTCGAGTGCCTAACTCCTAGTGTCACCTTAAAAATGCTCTGTAGTTCAGGACCAGTGATGAGAGTGGTGATACCTGGAGGATGAAGGGAAGGTGGAATAGAAAGGGGGAACTGATTACAAGGATTTACATATAACCTTCTTCCTGGGGAACGGACCACAGGGAAATGAGTGAAGGGAGACATCAGACAGTGCATGATATGACAAAATAATAATAATTTATAAACTATCAAGGGCTCATGAGGGAGGGGGGAACAGGGAGAAAGGGGGAAACTGAGGAGCTGATATAAAGGGCTTCAGTAGCAAGCAACTGTTTTGATGAAGGCAACAAATGTACAAATGGGCTTTGCATACAATGGACGGGGGTGTGGGTTGTGATAAGAGTTGTATGAGTCCCTAATAAAATGATTTTTTAAAAAAAATGCTCTGAAGTAAGCACTTTGCTTTCCACACCAATGCTAGGACACTTTTGTGGGCAGTCGTGGCAACAATGGTGGCTATAAACACGGAGTCAAATGGAACGATTGGGAGGAGGGTGCTGGGCCCGGCAGTGTTTCATTCCGGGCACACAGGAAGCTGTCAGTCAGAACCAACTTGAGGACATCTCACAAGGACAGGAGTCATCAGAGTATTAGTCATAACTGGTGCCATGCATTAATCCCACATGCCAGAAGTGGGATCATTGGGTGCTTCCTGGGGAGGAGTCTCGCCTTTGCAAAGGAGACCTGCATTGAGTTCCTGGTGAGACTTCCCCTCACCCCCACCCATACCAAACTTTCAGGGAGGTATGTCTATGGAGATGACACTGAACAGCTTTCAACAGAGGATGCTTCAGAACAATCCGCTGGCAAGTGAAGACCCTACAGCTCACAACAGGTCGACCTACAATGGATCAGAGGATGACATTGAACCTGGTGGCATTTGAGTCTGGTACATGGGATTTCCATGAGCCTGAGACCAATGATGGCAGCGAACACTATAAAAACATGGCAGACACCAGGCTCCCCCCTAGACATATATTATTTTGTGTAATTATTTCAATACATCCCTCTGAGGCATTACTTAACCAGATTTTCTGAGATAGTCACTATAACAGAGAGTTATGTGTGAAAGTCACACAGCTGGTAAATGAACTGAAGTTGAGTAAGACTGAACTAGTATAAAAACTCCAAAGTCCATTCTCCTACATTCCACCTCCTATCATGAGACAGTTGGAGAAGTTGGGCTGGGGTCACATTGTCTGACCCACAACTGGGGCTAAAACCCACTTTCTCCTGAACAGCACCACTTAAGAAGGCCAACGGGGCCTGAAGAAGGGAGACAGACACAGTCTCTGAAGAAGACTAATAATTTGGGGACCCGAGTTGAGAGATGGACCCTTGAGGTATACATTTTTAAATCAATGCAGAGCATTTGGAGGAAGATGAAGGCTGGGGCGGGGTGGGGGGCGGCGGCGCTGATGCCCTGGGGGGTTGTTTCCTGAAAGAACAAGTCTGCGAGGCTCATGTTTTGAATTACTAGGAGTAGGCAAAGGAAAGAGCATTCTTATGACCGAGTAATGGGTCCTGTGTGGGGACTGTCGCAGGTCTCAATTAAGCCTCAGAAAAGTTTCGAATCAAGATCTGTGGCACTCCATAGATGAGGGAACTGAGGTGCACACGGCCTACAGACTCACCCAAGCTGCAGTGAGGATGGTCGACCAGGCACTGAATACCCAAGTGTTGAATATTCTCACTATAAATTCAAGGGTCAACCTGTAGGGATCTTCCTCTCACAAGCCATTTTTCAGATCACCTGAGTCTATTCCTCTCTTCAGGTCCCCATCACCTCTTCCCCCATCTCTGGGCAGGACCCTATTTAACTGGGCTGTAGAAGCAAAGGATCCTATCCAATCTCCACTGGAAACTTTCCAAAAGTCTGCTGTCTGTGCATGGAATCTGCCCTCTCTCCATGATGACAGCTGAATGGACATTGGTCCTGACACCAGCCCTCTTCACTGTTGCACAGCACCTCACTCTCCCTAGGATCAACACCACCCCAGCAAAGCTCTTCTCTGTCTTGTGGACCATTCACCCATGTCGTTGGACCATTGTTATCAGCTCAACCATGTACCACAGCACTTTATGTTTCTGAAAGTTCTCCCTTCAACTCATCATGTCTAGTCTCCACAGCACAGCCCCTTAAAAGAATTGGCTCAGAAATGAAGTGTCAGAGCAACTCTTTACAGGGACCAGAAAGGAGTCCAAAGTGGTTAAAGCAGAATTAAAGAACAACATAAATTACTTGCTCCTCACACTTCCTCAAAACTTGCTGTATTACCATGGTTGGCAAAATAGTATAGCATGTGTCTAGCAATAGAGACAATAGATGTATGGAACACCACTGAGAACCTAGAAATAGGTCCATCCACCTAGGGCCAGTTGATGTTTGACAGAGAGTTAATGACCATCCAATGGGAAAGAAACAGTCACACGAACAAATGATATGGGTAAAGCTCATTGTCCATTTGTGGAAGAATGAAAAAAAAATCCACGCTTTATATCATCTGAAAAAAGGGATGCAAAATGGGCCAATAGTCTAAATGTTCAAGCTAAAACTAGAAAGGGCATATAGAAACAAAGTAACCTAACTGTTCAAGCTAAAACTGTAAAGGGAGTTTAGGATCAATACTAGAGATCTAATTTTTTCCAATGATTTTATTGGGGATTCGTACAGCTCTTATACTATTCAATATATCATTTGTATCAAGCATGTTGCATCAAGATATACACATGTTGCCATCTTTATTTCCAAATATTTTCTACTTGATCCCTTAGTATAAGCTCTTCCCCCCCCCCCTTTAAAAATAAATCATTTTATTGGGGGTAGAGATCTAGTTGTGATGTAAATAGACTACCAAACAAAATAAAAATACACAGACTAAATTAGATACCTGGGACCTTATACAAATTAAATATTTATGCTCATCAAAAGATTTTAATTACTGGGGCTGAGCCCCGGTGGCATAGTGGTGGTGTGTGGGGCTGCGGCCCACTGGGTTGGCGGTTCAAATCCAGCAGCAAGGCTGGTCCTCCCACACCCACCAGAGATGGTGGTGTTGTTACCCCCTCCCCCCCCAAAAAAAGACTTTAATTACCAAGATAAGACCTGGTTCCTGGGGGGAAATTGCAATAGAATATGTAACATATTATATATGTGTATATATTTCAATTCCTCAGCCTCAGAAGACATAAAATCAATTTGAAAAATGGGTAAAGGACATGGACAGCAGCTAACAATAACACATAGAAAATACACTTAATCAGTAGCCACTAAAGAAATACAAATCAAAACCACAATGATATACCATCTCATCCCTGCAAAATGGCAATTATAAAAACAAACCAGCAAAAAATGGAAAACAAGTGCTGGTTGTGGGGAAGTCGGACCTCTTACACTTTGAAGGAAGGGTTATGAAATGGTCAAACTCCTATGGAAAATAGTTTAGGAACTCCTCAAAAAGCTAGAATTCGAAATATCATCTCATCCAACAATCCTGCTCTTTGGCATAGATTCTTCAGAAACAAGAGCCAGGACACACAAATAAGTACATGCACATCCATGTTCATCACAGCATTATTCATAATAGCAAAGAGATGGCAACATTCTAAGTGTCCAGTGGGTGTTTGGATAAGCAATCTGTGGTAGAGACAAGGGAATGCTACAAATAAGGATTAGTAATGAGTTCACAAAATATAATACGGATGAATCTGGAGAACATTGTGCTGAGTGAAATACACCGGCCACAAAAGGACAAAAATGGTATGAAGCCATCTTTATGAAACATGAAGATTTATATACAGAAAGCAACACTCTTTGATGGTTACAAGGGCTAGGAGGATGGAGGATAGAGAATAACATATCGGGAGTGAACATGTGTGAATGCATGAAAGGAAAGGAATAGACAGTGTGGGGGAGGTCGGCCCAATGAAGACATTGAGCTATGCAACCATAAATCGCTATACAGCAAACTACTTACTATGCTGAGAACGACAAACTCAAGAATGGCATCACATTTATCATCAAAAAGAATATTTCAAGATCTGCTCTGCGTAAAATGCTTTTGGTGCTATTAGGCTCCATCGAATTGGTTCCACCTCATAGAGAGCCTATGTACAACAGAACAAAACGGAGGCATCCTCCGATTGCTCCTATGTTTGAGCCCATTGTTGCAGACTCTCTGTCAATTAGTGTCATGAAGGGCTGCCTCTCTACTCTATCAAGCCTGATATCCTTCTCTAGGGACTTGTCTCTTTTGATGTTCAAAGTCAGGGAGACGAAGTCTCGCCATCCTTGTTGGTAGGGAGCATTCTGGGTATACTTCTTCCAAGACAGACTTGTTTATTCTTTTGATAGTCCATGATGCTTTCAGTATTCTTTGCCAATACCATACTTCAAATGCATGGGTGTTTCTTCTGTCTTCCTTATGCAATGTCCAACTTTCACATGCACATGAGGCAATTGAAAATACCATGGCTTGGGGTACATGTACCTTAATCTTCAAAGTAACCTCTTTGTGTTTCATTGCAGCAGATTTACCCAATGCAATGCATCTATTTGATGTCTCAACTGCTGCTTCCATAAGCATTGATTGTGGATCCAAGCAAAAAGAAATTCTTGACAACTTCAATCTTATCCCTGTATCATGATGTTGCTATAGTATTGCTGTTAGTAATAGGATAGTATCCATATGCCTACAAGTAAAACCAATTAAATTACTATTACTCAAATTTACACACCAACCACTAAATCCAAAGATGAAGAAATTAAAGAATTATACCAAATTCTGTCGATTCTGAAATTAATCAAACATGCAATGAAGATGTTTTGATAATTACTGGAGATTGGAATGCAAAAGTAAGAAGTAAAGATGAAGGAAAAAAGGTAAGAAATATGACCTGGGTGACAGAAACTAAGCCATCACATGATAAGAATTTTGCAAGACCAAGGACTTTTTCATGACAAATACCTTCTTTCAATAACATAAACAGAGATTATACATGGTTGGCCTTGCCAGCTTAAGTACACAGGAGTCAAATGACTACACCTGTGGGAAACAAACTTGGGGACGATCATTATCATCAGCCAGAATCAGGTCAGGGGTCAACGGTGGAACAGATCTTCAATTGCTTATGTACAAGTCAAGTTGAAACGGTTGAAGCTTCAAACAAGTCCACAAGAGCCAAAATATGCCCTGTGCCTATCCCACCTGGATTTAGAGAATACCTCAACAACAGATTTGATACCTTGAGCACTAGTGACTGAAGAGGTGTGGGGTGACTTAAAAAACACCATTCATGTGGAAAGCAAAAGATTAAAATGGATGTCAGAAGACTGTCTAGAACTTGCTGTTGAACATAGAATAAAAGAAATACTACAGTTAAAGAACTGGAGCTATGCTGATAGACCCATAGCCCTGGAGCTGGAGCCACATGGAGACCCACACCAGTGCTGAGATACTTCTACCACCACAGGTTCCACAAGATGTTCTATGCACTGGTCTCTAATCTTCCTGCATTCTGCATCATTGCATGTGTTGCATGAGTCTGAAGAGCAATTTACTGACTTGTGTCGGATATATGGGCTAATATTGGACTTACTGACTTGATTGGGACTGAGCTGGTATGTTTTCTCAATATACAATTACTCTTTGATATAAAGTTCTTTCTTAGACATATTTGAGTGCCTCTGGATTTGTTTCTCTAGTCAACTCAGGCTAATATAATATCTATTCCACAGTCACCCCTGACCCCATTTTGGTTAATGATATTGAAGTTCTATATCATCTCTTCCCACGGATATAGTCCACTTGACTCCTGTGTATTCTGTCTGGTGAGATCCAAATGCTTGTGTGTATAATATTCATTTATATTATTGGAAAAGAAACAGTTTACAGTGAAAATGTTGTTCCTAATACCAACACCATGTTCTTTAACTACTATTCGTTCTTTCCTCGTTGTTCCTAAGTTTTGCATTTCAATTGCCAGTAATTATCAACGAATCATGCTTCGTGTCTGATCAATTTCAGACAGAAGTTTTCTGTATCAGGATCTTTCCCATCACCCTCTGTCCCTTTACTAAGATGTATCTTTCTTCTCACTGCACGCTTCTTTGCAGACTGATGTTGTATATATCCGTGGGAGTACGTAAATGTCCATCTTTACAAAGGAGGACGTAAACTTCTGCAGAAGAAAGACTCTGCTTGATTACTATTCGTGCCGCCCTAAGACAGCTCCCAGACCTGCCTTGCCACTCTGAGCTCAGGTAGAACTTTCTGGTGCTGCAGGTTAAGACAAGGAAAAGGAAGCTAATTAACAACAACAAAAATCTTCCACACATAGGTACTTGATTTTGCTCACTAGCATGATGGAAGGTGGCAAAGGAATGTGTCCAATTACTTGGTTGGAAACCTCTGCCAAGGCTCAGGTGCAGGTTCAGGATGAAGCATTGATTCCTTCCTCCTCATCCCCTCCCCCCCCTCCAAAGTCAGGGTAGAGAGTGCTAATCAGTCATGGCCTCAGTGTGATCTCTGTAGGTGTTATGATTCACCAGTACCTCTATGGTGTGGTGGCAGTTGACATGTGTATTTAAACGTGGCTTACTTTTAAGTTTGGTTCATTTGAATTCTGAAATAGTATATGATCTATTTGAAATGTTGGTCTGGATCCATCAGACCCTAAGGTTGTCAAGAGAGTTAAAATGAGTTGGAATCAAGAGCAATGAATGACAATTCTTGAACCACAAAAAATGCCCCCAACAGTGATGGCTGGGCCCACACAGAACAACTTGAGTCCCCCCTCCATCTTTCTTAGTTACCCCAAAATTCTGTTGTTTTTTTGTTTTTGTTTTTTTGGGGGGCATCACTGCCTCTGGTGGTTGTGGGCACTACCCAGTGCTGCTCCTGAGAGCCACTGCTAGATTTGAACTGCCAAGCCCGCGGGCTGCAGTCCCACACTCAACTACTTATGCCACCGGGGCTCAACTCACAGTTCCCCCAAAATTCTAAGCCCAGAAAATATCTCACTTCCTTTCTCTCTGGTTGGACACTTTCTAACAAGCATTAGGCAGACTAATACTCTCCCCTAAGTTCATACTCTCCCACTACTCTCATTGTCTTCTTCTACATCTCTTAAAGGCTTCCCCAAATGCAACAGTCCCCAACTCAAATTCATGCTTTCTCCCTACACATGAGTTCCCTGTCCCTGAGGCTCTGTCTTAGAGCAGACGATCATGGTATCACTGGCCACCAACCACGCAACCCAGAGCCATCGGAGTCAGGCCTGACCACACACTGCATTCTAATGTCTGCTGTTTGTTGCTTCCCGTCTCTGGGATGTCACTGTCCAGTTTACACCAACCGGTCAAGCCTCTAAGAAATCCTGGAGTAAAAAAATCCTTTTCCCTTTGTTCATTCTGAGCTTTTGAAATAGTATTTGTCCCAGGAGCCTTTGTCCCCCACACTACATTTCACCAGACTGCTGCACCACAGACAATTTTGGGGGGAAGCATCACTCAGCTTTGTCTTTGGGACTGCAGGTGACATTTCACCTGTCTCCATTGGGAATATCTCCTAGGATGTGACAGTGTGGACTCCAGAGCCTTCATCCTGCAGAGACAGGCCAGAGGGTTGAGGTGACGACATGGGGGCATGAGGAAATGTGTCTCCTGGCAGCTAGACTCCTGGAGTGGGGGGGATAGGTAGATCTGTCCTCTATCAAAACAACTGTAAGAAGACACAGCAAGGCTACTGGCATTGAGTAAACCCAGTGTGTGTCACCTGGCCCCTTCCTAGTAGGCGGAAAGAAATTGATTCTAGGCAGAGAGCATTGGGCATATTCCCAGGCCACTTTCCATGAAAAAATGTGAGCAAAAATCAAGAGTTTGGCAGGGCTGAGCCCTTTTGACGTGGTAGTTGTGTGTGGGACTGTGACCCACGGGGTTGGTGCTTCAAATCCAACAGCAGCTCTCCAGGAGCAAGGCTGGGCCTCCTACTCCCACCAGAGGGAGGTGATGCCCCCCCCCAAAAAAAACCACAAACAAATCAAGAGTTTGGGAATGTTTTATTGTTTTTAATGAACAGAGTTTAGGTGGAGGAACCAGGATGTTCACCCTTGGCTCAGAGAAAGGCAGGGCAGGTCGGGGCACTTTTCCTCCTCTTTTCCTTACTTTATATTTTTACGTGATTTTTTTTCTTCTGCTAGGGGTGCATTTGATCAAACCCACCTCAGTCCCCAGTCCAGGGAGGTGCCTAGGTCATCACCACAGCCTGTCTCCAGCAGCACGAGTGCCATTGTCCCCATCACAAAGCCCTCCCTCAGTTATGTTCCACTAGTCTAATCTCTCGGGTTTCTATTGATTTAGATACGCACAGGGGAGTCAACAGGCCTTTATTGTGCTAGATACTATTTTAGAGGGTGGAGACAGAGGTATATAAAACAGTCCACATGTCTGCTTTGCAGAGAGAATAGGGAGCTAGATCATACTCAGATAAATACAATATACAGTCATGGAGGGTTCCCAAATTGTACTCCCATGGGAGTAGAAAGACTCATCTTTCTCTCATGGAGCACCTTGTGGATTTGAACCGCTGATCTTGAGGTCAGCGGCCCAGTGTGCAGCCCGAGCTCCTCGAACGATGAGTTTATATCATGTGTGCCATTTTATTTACTTACAGATTCTACCTTTCCATGTGAATCTAGCTATGTATACTTATAACTTTTCTTACCCATAACAATTTATAGTTGAATATATAAAATTTTATAGTCATAGATTATATATAACAATATATGGTAACTATAAATACTGAAAGATAACATATTTAAACATTTAATGTGTTTATATATATGTATAAATATATCTATGTATAAATATAAATGTACATGACATGTATATAACTATATATTATATAAGTATATTCACAGACTTACATAATGTATTATTTACATAAAGAGAATATGTACTTAATGTACAGCATATTTGCTAAATATAAAATATACATAGAGATATAGAGCTATACACATAGCCACACCTAGGTAAGCACAAATGACATCCTTAATTCTGAAGATTGGCAATCAGTGGTGATAAGTGCTATGAGGGACAATTCCACCGGAGGTAGGGGAGCGTCAGGGGCCCGCCCCTTCCTAACCAGGGCTTGGTCTGTGGCCTTGTTGGTTGGAGATGAGGCCGTGACGTCACTTTCCCTCTCGGGGAGGAGAAAACAAATTGGCGTCACTTGTGTTTCATCAGTGAGACTAGCATACAGGTACTTTCTTGGGCCACTTTCCATGAAGACCGTGAGCAAAAATCAAGTGCTAGGGGCTTCCCGAGGGACCTGCGACTAAAGAGGCCCGCAGGTGGGCAGGCGATGTGGAAACGAAAGCAGGGTCCTCGATTTGACCTTTTACTGCTCGCTTGACATCCACGGTGACACATGCTTTTGTCTTTTGGAGCTGACATACGAACAAACGTGAGGCACTTCTATGCTTAGAAAGAACCAAACGCTGACAAGCCCCCCACCCCCCTCCGCCCCCACACCTTATCTTAGTAGCTAAACTTAGATGGTGGCCTCAGCCGAAACATGTGTCTGTGCTCCTTGAAAGTAGTCCATCTTTATATTCAAATTTAGAAAGCAGCCCGCGGAGGCAGACTTTTTCTAATCTTAACTCTAACTTAGCCTTTGAGAGAGAGAGACAGAGACAGAGACAGAAGTGCGTAAATGAATGTGCGTCAATTACCACCCCTCCTTCCGAATAGGCCGGGAGACTGCAGTACCGACTTCCTCCCGCGCTCGCAAAGGTGGCGCACTTTCTCACGTCCAATAGCAGCTGTCCCCAAACCGGGTGCTGATTTCCAGTAGCGCCATCCTCAGCCCATGCACAAAGCGACGTGGTGCGTTCTGGGGAAAGGCTGAGCCTGGGGACCCTTTGGGGAAGGCCAAGTGTGTGTCCAGATAACGAGATGGTCAGCTGGGAAGGATACTTTGTAGACATCTTGAAGTGTTAATGCATGTGAACGTTCACGAGGTCCGCGAGGGTTTATCCCCTTTAGGTAGATTTCTCTGGGCATCTCAGTCTGTAACCCCAGCTTTCATTTCACAAGGCCTGTCCGACGACTCACGTGGCACTTTGTTGGCGTCACTCCCGGTGACGTTGACTCACTCCCCTCTCAAGCCTGCAAGGGTCAAGCACCACCAGCACATTGCTGTCCAATCCATTCTGAATCACGGAGACCTGGTGTCTGCCCGAAGGGAAACTTGTACTCCGGGTTTGTCACTAGCCACAGGTCCACTACCAGGGCTTTCTTCTAAGACGCCGCTGGGTGCGCTTGGACTGCCAGCCTTTTAGTGTGCAGCGGCCTGTGCCGACAGCTTACACTCTGCAAAGATTTCCATGGGGACAGCAATGCCTTTCCCATTTCCTTCTGGAACACCTGGACATCAAGTTCTCCTGCAGAATCGGACTACAAACAGCTAGGATGAGCCAGAGGCTCTACATGGCTAAGGAGTAACTAGGGAGCCCTGGTCTCAGAGTGGTTTATGAAATGTGAGACTTCTAACAGCAAGGTCAAGAATTCAAAACCACAGTCTCTATGAGAGACTGAGATGAGACTTTCAACTCCTGTAAGAATCTGCAGTCTTGGAGGCCAACAAGGTAGTGTGACTCTGCCCTAAAGAGACACTTGAGGGTAGTCAGTTTGACCAAACTTCTTGGTGATGTCCAGGATGTTGATCCGGAGACCCGCGTTAAGTAGTAAAGAAGAATGTGTGGAACTGTGTAACCAGACAGACCCATGCTCCCATTCTTTCCTGTCTTTCACTAACCACACCTCATAAAGCTCTTTAGGCTTGGTTTTATAATATTTTAACTTAAAAGAGCATAGTAACATTATAAGCGTGCGGGGCATTTCTATAAACATCCCCAGGCATTGGGAGGGGCCTGGAGTTGTTTATATAAAGGGAAACATCCTTCTTACGTGTTCCTCATCACTTTCAAAGCTCCCTTTTGCCATGCTCATAGTACAGCAATGACAACCACACCCATGGCTGTGAAATCTCATAGGGCAGCATCAAGGTGATGCTGTAGACTTTCCAAGGTTGTCATCTTCCCAAGGCCGATACACTGCCCTTCTCCTGCAGAGTGCAGGTGGGTTGGGACTGCCAACCTTTTGTCTCGCAGGCAAGTGCTTACCCACTGGGCCACTAGGCTCCTGACCAAGCTCCTGTTAAAGACGCCATGACCTTCCACCCTGTGGCACTATAGCCAGTGGTGATTGAAAGAGTTCATTAATGTACATGTTTCACATGCTGCTGGGTGTATCATGCTTCCCAAATGGTTGGAGCTGCTGTGATTATTCTTATAATTCTTGCTCCACACTTTTCCGGGCTCATGTGAATCCCACAAAACAGCCGCTTCATAATTATCACCACGACGCGCTTTCAGTGAGTGCTGGGGAACTGAGTGTGTGCCATTGCCTTTGAGGATTAAGCATATGTCAGCAGCAATCTGTTTTCATTCCGAGAGCCCACGCTGAACATCAGCCTCTTCCCTCCTTCCCTGGTGCCTTCACCATCAAGGCCCTCCATGGAGAAGAACAAATTATGATGATCGCTACACAAGGAGGTTTGAATGGGCCTTCCCGTGGCTTATAAACTAACTTGCCACCCAAACTGCTGAGAAATCATTGCATGTCAGATATCCTCCCACTAATTGATAAGAAAGTGCTCGAAAATAGAACCGTCATCTGACAAGTCCTGGAACTAATTGCCTTACACATAGCCGGCTGCTAAATGTGACTGGCATTCTCCCTTCCACTCAGTGGTTCCCAAGGAAACATAGTTAATGCCTTCATGACTAACATTTGCCTTGTGAATCCCAGTTCACTGCAGTAGGCATGTGAGTACTGCATGGGTGGGGGTGGGGGGTGGTGGAAGGGAGGTGCTGAGAGTGCCCTTTCAAGCATTTTATCTTTTCCCCCTCTTCCCCCTGGGTGAAGTGCAAAAATCTCAACTGAAGATTTAACAACTGTTCAGTCAACCATCAAAAAAGAGTCAACATCGACACATGCCCCATCCTTCTAAATGCCCATATGTGGGGGTGGGTTTCCTCCTGGTATCAAGACATAGAAGTATTCCCCATTCCCAGCCACATGTTTTTAAGAGTAGCCAACCCTTGAATCATGAGTGGTTATGTTGTTTTTTGGTATGTTTTGAGCTATTTTTCTTAATTTATTATTACTTTTCTGTGAGCATTTGCCACCTTATTTAGAAAACAGGAACTATTTCAATTTATAGTAAATTATACAGATGAGTAGTAAGGCACATTTCTGCACCTTGATTTGCTCTTATAACCAGTAGCAACAACAAATCTCTAAATTTATATCTTCCATTCAAATGTGTTATTCCTGACTTCCAAGGCATTTCTAACCATGCAGCAACATGAAAACCTTAGTGTAGTGACAGCAAGTTACTTTATTATTATTATTTACTTTTAAGTTATTTTTTTTAACCCACAGGACAATTGCTGTTACCTTAAGGCTGCTTGCAATAGTCTCTCCCTCTCTCTTTTCATTTTCATTTAAACAGCTTCAATCACCTTTCCTTAACAATCACCCCATTCTAGTCTAAGTCAACAACTATTTCCCTCACCCCTCATAGTACTTGAAAACTATTATCCCACTGTCACCCTTGCTTCATTGTAGTTTGAGAAATCAACTGTCTGTCTAATTTTAATTTAGAGTTAATGTGTCTCCTCGCCCTTAGTCTCCTGCAAATTTTCTTTGATATGTTTAGATGCAGGTGCCTTTTTATTTTTTCTAAAAATAAATTACATAATCTGTCAACGTGAGTGAAGGGGTGGAGTCTAGCCTGTCAATCAGGTCATATCCAATGAGATCTCTGTATGGGCATGGCCTTCTCCTGAGGATTCTGGGAACCCCTGTCTTCCTTTCTGGAGGTGGGATACACACTCTCCCTGAGAGGTATTACTGTTGACAAGACACACGGAGCTATGCTGATCACAACCAGAGCCCTGGAGCCAGAGAAGCCACACGGAGAGCCGCACCAGTTCTGAGATGCTTCCACAAGACTTTTCACCCACTTGTCTGTGAGCTTCCTATTTTCTGCATTATTGCATGTGCTGTGTGAGTCTGTGGAAGAATTTATGGACTAGTATTGGACATATGGGCTAATTTTGAACATAGGGACTAATATTGAACTCAAGGACTTAATCTGGACTGGGCCAGAATGTTTTCTTAATATATAATTACTCTTGGATATAAAACTCTTTCTTTTTTTTTGGGGGGGGGGCATCACTGTCCTCTTGTGGGAGTGGGAGGCCCAGCCTTGGTCCTGGAGAGCTGCTGCTGGATTTGAACCACTTACGCCACTGGAGCTCAGCCCCCAAACTCTTTCTTATACATACATGACTGTCTCTGGATTTGTTTCTCTAGTCAACCCTGACTAACACAGGTGCAATTGTTTCTGATTAAATTATATACATTTTCTTTATTGGTGATATTTTACTACATTTTGGTGGAAGTTTACATAGAAGATGAGGTTCCCATTCAACAACTTTTACACAAATTGTTCAGTGACCTTGGTTACATTCCTCAAGTGCAAGAATGTTTCCGTTATTTCCATTCTGGCAGATGTCTTTGAAAAAATCCCATTTGACATTAGTTAGACTTCCTGACACTGGGGAAGTGAACATTTTCCATAATCTTTGGAAACAGTCATTATGTCATCAAATCTGTGTCTCTCTCCTTTCTTTTGCCAGTGTTTTTCAATGTTTGAGGGACATTCTTACTTTCTTTTCCGTGTAGCCTAACTTCTTTTATTTTCTACTTCATCATCTTTCATTTGTGCACTCTGAGTGATTTCAGGTTTTTTCTCTTCCAATCCACAGTCGGTCTTTTACAGAATCTTTAAGGAGCCCTGGTGGCATAGTGGGTTTTACACTGGGCTGGTAAACACAAGGTCAGCAGTTGGAACCCACCACGGGAGAAAGAAGAGGCTCTCTGCTTCCATGAAGATTCTTAGCCCTGGATACCCACGGGCAGCTCTGCCCTTTCTGATGGTGTTGCTATGACTTGGTGACTTGGTGGCCGTGGTTTTGTGTTTGTTTTTCATTCTCCTATTCAGTATGCTTATGGGTTTCAGTTATGGCATTTTTTATTTCTAGACATTCTGTTTTGTTCTAATTAAAACCTCACATCCCTAGACCAGCACCTGGGGGTCTGCGATGAATAGCCTGGATAGAAACCAACAAGGATGAAACTGAGAGAAGAGAAGAGGGAGAGCAGGTCCTGTTGCCACAGCTGAGCCAGTCCTATTCTTAGCCTACAATGGTGGGGTACTTCATTGGTATCACTCTTCTTGCTATACATAACGAGGTGGTGGGTGAAATATATTTTTTCACTATTAAAGCATAAAAGGGTTAAAAAGAAACTATAAAACTGCCAGGTCAATATTGGGGAGAAAACACCCTGAAATCCAGAAAGACAAACTGATTTGGGAGTCATTTGTGCCCTGAGGACATTTGCTTGAGGGAAACTGCACTATCATTTTTGTCAGGCAGAACCAGACAGAGTGAGTTTGAAGTCCCCAACTTCTCACTTACATAAAGTCTGTGACACTTTGGGCAAGTCACGAAACCTCTCTCTGTGTTAGTTTCTTTATCTTAAAAATGTCCATGGGCATCCCGAGCCTGCAGCCATGGCCGCCTACCAGCTAGTGCTGATCCGCCACGGCGGCGAGAGCGCCTGGAACCTGGAGAACCGCTTCAGCGGCTGGTACGACGCTGACCTGAGCCCGGCGGGGCAAGAGGAAGCGAAGCGCGGTGGGCAGGCGCTGCGAGGTGCGGGCTACGAGTTTGACATCTGCTTCCCCTCCGTGCAGAAGAGAGCCATCCGGACCCTCTGCACGGTGCTGGATGCCATCGACCAGATGTGGCTGCCCGTGGCGAGGACCTGGCGCCTCAACGAGTGGCACTACGGGGGCTTGATGGGCCTCAATAAGGCCGAGACCGCCGCCAAGCACGGCGAGGCTCAGGTCAAGATCTGGAGGCGTTCCTACGACATCCCGCCACCACCCATGGAACCCGACCACCCCCTTTACAGCAACATCAGCAAGGATCGCAGGTACGCAGACCTCACTGAAGACCAGCTGCCCTCCTGTGATAGTCCGAAGGACACTATTGCCAGGGCCCTGCCCTTCTGGAATGAAGAAATCGTTCCGCAGATCAAGGAAGGGTAGCAGGTCCTGATTGCAGCCCATGGCAACAGCCTCCAGGACATTGTCAAACAACTTGAGGGGTTCTCTGAAGAGGCCATCATGGAAGCTGAAGCTGCCCACCGGCATCCCCATCGTCTATGAGTTGGACAAGAACTTGAAGCCCATCAAGGCCATGCAGTTCCTGGGTGACGAGAAGACCGTGGGTAAAGCCATGGAAGCTGTGGCTGCCCAGGGCAAGGCCCAGAAGTGAAGGCACATCGGCCTACTGTTGTCCCAGGGACACCTGCCCTCCCTGCCCACCCATTCCTCTGCACCGCTCCCTGCACACGTCACTGACCACACCTTACATAGCCACAGATGGGGGTCTGGGAGCTTCCCTTTCAGCCATCCTCTCCCCTACACCCTCTCCCTTCGTACAGTCCTAGTCCGAATGGCACCACTGGGGCATGCTTGCTCTCTGTCCAGGGCCAGGGAAAACATGCCTCTCTTCACAGAGGGCCAGGGATTCAGGTTATGCAAGTGGATTGTTCACTCAGGATGGACTCGAGTCAGGGGGTTGGAGAAACACATGAAGAATGACCCACCAGTAGAGTGAGCTGGGCGACTCCAGCTCCGGACTGTTGTGCAGTCAGGTGGGTCTGGACACTAGTCATTCCAGTCGACAGGGAACAGAACCCAGGTGGTGACCTTATATCTCCCCTTTCTCCCTGACCCTGAAGGTTGGGATCAACTCTGAATGTTTACAAAAAGGAAACAAACATGTTTATGTATGACAAAATGAAAACTCTTCTAGGGTTTCTGTGGCATTTGAAATACTAGGACCCCAGGTGACCATCACAAAATAAGCCATTCCTCTCACCCTGTGGGGTAGGCTCCTGGGCTGCTACAGGGAGGAGTCCATCCTGTTGTGTGTTGTAGAACCCTTCCCTGACCTCTCTGTTGTGCGACAGTGAAATGCCTTTCGATCATGTTCACGTGTCTTCACTGAGATTGAGGCCTGTTGCAGTTACCTGGGCCCCGTCCTCAGTTTGAAGATAGCTGTATCAATCCTTTTTCCAGATCCGTATAATAAAGGAGTGATGTGCAATAAAAAAAATGTCCATGTTAGACGTAGGAAAAGCATGTCTTATGGCCACCTCATAGTAACTGCTTCACAAGTGTGAGGGCTGCAAGTCTCGGCTCTGATGTGATAGCAGAGAGCTGCACTGAAATGAAACCCAACCCGCTGCCCTCAAGTCAGAACTGGTTCACGATGATCCCATGGGTTATGGAGTAGAGCTGCTGGGAGGCAGGGGTGGGGTCTATTCCTGGCTGTAATTTAAGTCAATCACCAGGCCTTTCTTCTGTGGACTGCTGGGGGGATTGAACCACCACCTTTAGGTCAGTAACCAAGCACAAAGTGTTGACAACACCTTGTGACTTTAGAGAGCGCTGCACTATTCCCTGAAATGAAACATTATTCTTCACCCCCTGCAGTGAGTACCTTCTCGTTCTTATTCTGCCTCATTTATTTTATGTTTTAGCCCTTACCATGACCACTATCCTTAAGCAGTTCTTGCAACAAGTCTTTGTAACAAGTCATGGTCCGTGTTAGTCTGTGTAGACCCTAGAAACAAATTCATGAAGACACTCAGAGCTGTATAAGAACGAGGTTTATGAACAACAACAGTTGAATATTGAGAAAACATTCCATCCCAGATCCAAGTCCATAAGTCTGATATTAGCCCATATGTCCAATACCAATCTATAATGTCCTCTTCAGACTCACACAACACATGCAATGATGCTGAGTGCAGGAAGATCACAGGCCAAAGTCTTGTTGATCCAGTGGTGTTGTAAGCATCTCAATACTGTCAGGGGTCTCCATATGGCTTCTCCAGTTCCCAGGACACAAGGAGTCTTCCAGCATAGTACCATGTGTCCTGTTAGAGCATCTCTCAAGGAGTGAGAAGAGAGTCCCCCATCTCCAAGGAGGAAATACAGGAGTTCCAGAATTCTCAGGAGAAGGCCATGCCCACACTGGGACCTCATTGATTATGAGATTTTGATTAACAGACTAGACTCCACACCTTCACTCTTAATCCTCTCAAGTCCCAAATCAGTACCAGATTGTGTAACTACCACATAGTCTTCAACAGTTACAAGTCTTGATGCTCATGTTCATGGGCCAGGTCTACTGGAGTAGCTGATTAGGCTGGCTCATTGGAGCACCTCTGCTTCTACCTGCTGTCTTTATATCAGCCAGTATTTTATTGTTCTTAGATAGAGAACCAGCCACAGCATCTTCTTAAGGCAATGGCCGAAGGACCTAAGCAGGTCAAATCTCATAAACACACTTCAGGCAGCTGCTCAAGTCACACTCAACAATATCCCATAGGCAAAGAAAATGAATGGCCAAGGTGACACTCAAGGGATATGAAAATGTGCCCTCTCTACTTGGGAATAGGGCATGGAAGTGACTGAGTTGTCACATGACAAAATGTGGATGCTTTATTCTAACATAGCATACGAGGACCTGGGGAACGATGCTCTGGTCTATCATACCCCTTGACATGTATCTCCAGGGAGTGGAGGTTTTCCACCACTGTCATGCAAACTCCATGAAAACAGGAGCATCAATTGCTTTGCATATCACTCCATGCTGTGCACCTCCGCAGACTGGAGTTTAAAAGGATGACAGAAACTATGAATGAAGTAAGAGGAGCAGTCAATGACAAAACCAGACTCATTGCCATTGAGCCCACCTGGGCGCACAGTGACCCTATAGAACAGAGGAGAGTGGCTGAGCCCCGGTGGTGTAATGGTTGTGCGTGGGACTGCGACCCACTGGGCTGGTGGTTCAAATCCAGCAGCAGCACTCTAGGAACAAGGCTGGGCCACCTACTTCCACCAGAGGGCAGTGATGCAAAAAACAAACAAACAACCAAACAAAAGACCAGAGGAGAACCTTTTGGGTTGCCGAAGCGGCAGTTTTTTGCAGAGTAGATCACTCATCTTTCTGTGGTAGAGCAGCCAGTGGGTGGGAACTGCTGATCTGCGGTTCCCAGCGCAATGCGTGTCCCTCTACACGACCCTGCTTAAGAGTCATAGTCGGAACAGTGGTAGGAGTAGAAGCAGTTGTTAAGTGTCATCAAGTCAGTTCCGACCCTTTGTGACCTTATGAACCACTGAGCAAAATACTGCCCAGTCCTGCACCATTCTCATAATAGTTCCTGCCCTTGAGCCCATTGTGGCAGCCACCATGTCAACACACCTTCTTCAGGGCCTCCCCCCTTTTCACTGGCCCTCTCCTTTACCCAGCACCATGTGTTTCTCTAGGGAGTGGGCTCTCCTGACAAAGTCCAAAGTCCACCGCTTGTCAGTTTGTCGTACTGTGGTGATTGGCGTGCTGTTGTGATGCAGGATGCGATGTCAGTGACATTTCAAAGGCCAGCAGGGTCAGCCAGAGGGAACACGTGTGGGCGGAGCTTCTGGACTAACAACAGACCACAAAGCAGGACTCGCTGCCCCCTTTGATGGAAGGAGTCACTGAAAACCTTATGTCTGACTATAAAGGGTAGCAGTAGAGTCAAACTTTTAACCATTCTCAAATCATCTGTGAAATGTCAAAAACTAAACTAAACAAAAAACCAAAAATGTGGTGTGGTCAGTAGGGGCTTGGTCTTTAATGGTGAAAGGCAAGACCACTTTCCCAATTTCCAGCCAGTTGACCTCCTCAGGACAGAAAGGACAGTCCCCTTACCCCCCGCCGCCCAGGGAGAGAATAGAGTCCCCAGTTCTAAACCAGGCCATCTTTTATCCTTTTGGATAATTTTAGATTCAAGTTCAAAGACAGACTCTAAAGCAGATACCTGAGACACCAAAAAAAAACAATAGATGAAACATTTCAATATCTCAATCCCCCTGACTTTTCTCATTGTGAGAAAAGCTACAGTGCCAAGTTCACTAAAATAGCACTCCTGAGTGAGCTGATGGCAGAATGAGCCGGCTTCCATTCAGCAACGCAACGTCTGCATCTGGGGGGTGGAAATCCAGAGTTGAGCATGCTTTATTTATTTACTTTGGTGGAGAGATTTTTCTCAAGTAACAGTGCCATGAATGGAAAGAGCCCTAAAAATACAAACTCTCTGCAATTTAGCAAATGGAAGGACAATGAAAAGTCTAATAATAAACTTGAGACAGACTAAATACTACATAATGAGTGCACTTGAACCAAAGGCAAAGGGGGTGGGAAAAAAACCATGTAATTAAATCAGAATACTTTAGGAAGAAATAAAAAAGGGTCCAATAATAGTTAAATCAACCAGAAAGAGGAAGGTTATAAAAAGAAACCTCCAATTGACTTCCCCCAATCAGTAGACCAAAAAGAAGAGGCAGGAGGAAGAGCAAGCCAAGAGCCAGAGACTCAGTGCACACGACCTCACTTTATCTATCAAGAGCAATCGGCAGCATCTCAAGAGTGCTCTCTGAAGCTCAATTTCTTTAAGACCCAGTAAGTTCTTTGAGAACCAACACTGAGCAAACTTAGAGGAAGCCCCTTCAGTAGAAAATGGAAAGTCTCATCTCCATTTGCTTGGTGCCAGATGGTGTTCAGAGTTGCCTCTGCTTCGTGTTGAGACCAGTGTCCACAAGGGCAGGTGAGTGTTGTCCTTCATGGGAAACCACTGGCCCCAGCCTGTCATTTCAGTCTGCAATGCTCGCTAAGTCCTTGCTTCAGATTCAGACACTATAAGACTCGAGTTAGGTGAAACCTTCTGCCCTTGACATACCTGTGTCAGTGGCCGTGGCCTTGCCTGGCTCCTGGAGATCCCATGTGTGTGAGAGTACTGGACTCCACCGGGCTTTCAATGACTGATTTTTCAGAAGTGGGTTGCCAGGCCTTTCTTCTGAACCACCTGTGTCGAGCAGGAGGAGGGTGTCACAAATTTCCAACCTTATGGCTAGCAGCCAAGTGCCTCAGCTATTTGCACATCCAGGACCTCCCCTTGACATCAGTTACTTAATAATCATGCGATTTGAATATGCACAGGCATGGCTGGGAAGGATGGATGCTTACAGCTTCTCCAGTTGTGAAAGGAAAGAAAAAGATAAATGAAACACAGACCAACTAACATAAAAATTAATAAATGAATGGCAATGCAAGGTTTACATGCTACAGTGTCAAGCGCACATTAGGGATGTGATAGGATCGCTGATTTGGTCATGAGGTGAAGTTTTTCAGCTGGCGCTGTAGAGACTGGACTCCAGTGGGAGCTGCGTAGAGAGGGAAGATGGTGGCAGAGGCGGAGTGGAAGCCCTGGGTGGGGACTGTCTGATGCCTTCAGCCATGGAAGCAGCAGCTTCCCTGGGCATGCAAGTGCCCCATGGCAGGGATCTTTGCCTCTTCTGTTCACTATTTACAAGGTAACTTCAGAAAATTAGTGAGAAAATGCCATTATCTTT
The DNA here is from genome assembly GCA_004026705.1 of Nesogale talazaci. NCBI lineage: Eukaryota > Metazoa > Chordata > Mammalia > Afrosoricida > Tenrecidae > Nesogale > Nesogale talazaci. The sequence goes on from PVJH01004961.1 coordinate 73,731, forward strand.
TCATCCTGCTTTACTATAAGTTTTTTGAAGCCCAGTTGTACCCCAAGCATCTTGAATAATCTTTTGTTCACAGGTGGCTCAGCGACAGAATTCTTGTCCTCCGTGCAGGAGAGCTGGGTTCAATTCCCACTGAATGCACTTAGGACCAGTCTGTCAGTGGAGGGGTTTGTGTGGCCATGGGGCCAGTGGGCATCAAGACTCATGTGAACTGAGAAGAAAGGCCTGGTGATCCACTTCCAGAAAACAAAACAATATCCATTGCAAATACCATTGAGCACAATTCTACTCTCTCTGATATGCATGGGGTCATCAACAGGTGGGATACTTAGCAACATAAAAAGCAAAAGCAAAAAAAAAAAGCAAAACCAAAGCCCTCTGGGTTTAGGCAGACAATAAAGTAGTGGGTGGAACTGCAATGTCACTTAGCTATCACCAGAGCCTCCCTTGAGTTTGAAGCCACCAGACCTGTGACTTCTAGCTGCAATCTTAGTGGTGGATGAAACCTTCTGACTCTATGCATACCCCAAAGTTTCAGACTTCATCCAACTGCCTCCTTGAGAGCTTCACGTGGGTGTCCAAACTTGTGCAAAACAAGTTTCTCCGTTCCAACTCGCTCTACTCCCTCATCTAAGGGCAACACACTGAGAAGGACAAACCCGTTCTTTCCTAGTGTTCTCCAGCCCAGTACAGCTGGCACCACGGTCCACCCCATCACACGCTGAATCCTCTCTCCCCTCCTCCCCACAACGCAGCAGCGGTCTGGTCAGCTCCATCTCCAACACACAGGGGGAAGGATCGTCATACAATAGACCAGGTTCCACTGATGCAGTGACAACATCGGAGTGCAAAATCTGGGATGGTAATGAGCCATAGAGACCATGGGTCCCCCGTTCCCATGCTCCAGAGTCCATGCTGCCGTGTACCTGAAGAACATGGTCTCTATGGTCACCCCCCCCCCCCCAGTGACATCAGTGTGATCTACTGATTCCCAGTGGGTGTTAGTGACCTTAGAAAGATCACAGAGAAGAAACAGCAAACCCGGGTAAAACTGCAGTCTCTCTTGCCCTAAAGCATCTGCTCTTCCTATTACTTTGTACTGATTCTCAAGATTGAAAAATATTTCCCTTTTTAGCCAGTCACCTACTTAGTGCAGTGTCAACATTTAGGAAGCCTGGCAGTGTAATGCATTACTTGTTTGGCTGCTAACCTCAAAGCCAGCAGTTCAAACCCACTGGTCACTCCATGAGAGCAAGATGAGGTCGTCTGCTCCCATAAGGATTTGTGATCTTAGAAATCCAAAGGGACAGTCAGACTCGATCCTCTCCAGTTGCTGTGAGTCAGAATCTACTGGTTGGCAATGGGTTACCGACGTGATCCCTGTGCTGCACAGTAGGCCCCCATCAAAGAGATGGTCCCTATTTTACAGTGTTGGAAACGAAGAGAAGCTGGATAATGTGTTCCAAATCACCCAGCCAGTACATGGGAAAATGGAGTTGTAAGTTGATGCCCTTTTCCCATGTCTCAGAGAGGAGCTGCATGCCCAGGGTTTCCAATGCCTGACATTTCAAAAGGGAGCTAGACTGCCAGGCCTTTCTTCTGAGGCACCCACTGGGTAGACTTGAACCCACCAACTTTTGGGGGAACACCTGAGTTTGTTTTCCCATTGTTCCTCCCAGGAGCTTCAAGGCAGGATTCAGGGACTGCAATCCAGGGTTTTCCATCTCCAAATCCCACATGTGGTTCCCACAGCAGATGACCCTGCATCAGATCTCTCTCTGCCTCAAGTCAGCAATCAAATAAATACATCATTTTGACCACTCCATATTTCTCCTTCCAACACATCGGTCACCCAGCACATTGCCCTGCTTTTTCTCATGTCACTTCTGACTACACCCACCTGCATCCTGGACTCAGCACTGGGCTGATAATGGGGAATTGTTCTGATTACACAATCTGAAGCCTTTCACAAAAGACAATGGAAGCAAGCAGTGACTTTCGGTCAGCATCCTGGCCTGGCAGGGGAGGGCTCTGAGAATGTGATTCTGTGGAGGTGGCAGGAGCCTGGGTCCCTTGGGGTTTCTATGGAGACACCTCTGCTGTTTTTTCCATCTCTCCCACCTGCAGCAAAGTTCAGGACACTGGCTTTAAATCCAGCAGAGGCTCCAAGGAAAAGGGGGTGGGGACATGCTGTGGGTCTGATCACCTTTTTGGTCATCACGAAAATGGTTGTCTCAGGCAAACCCTGGTCTCTGCCAGACGGGACTGAGGATAAGGTACTCCTTTTGTGTGGAAAGGGAGTAAAATAGAGATTATCCCTCTATATTAGAGTGTCATTTCATGAAAATGCCATGGCAAACAGCTTTTCTTCTTTTAAAAATGACTTTCCACAGTGGGTGAGGGGGAAGGTGTTATTATCTGTGTTGGGATTCTGGTCACAGACTGAATCAGACAAGCCGTGCCATGGCCACCCTGAGTGATGATGCTGGGAGCCTGTCAATGGGGTCTTTCTCCTCCCCTTGCCAAAGGAGCTCTGGTTTGTCCCACAGACATGCTGGTATCTGGGAATGTGGGCTGGCCACACCTCGGGAAGACTTAATGACCCAGTTTGGGGATCACTGGTGGCCTTGTGGTTAAAGCTCTCAGACCCTAACCTAAACCAAGAGGTTGGAGTGGTTCCAACCTCTTAGCCGGTCCATGGAAAAGAGATGAGGCTGCCTGCACTATAAAGATGACCCCAAACCAAGCCAACCACACTGCCATCCACAATCTTATAGGACAGGGTAGAACTGTCTCTGTGAGTTTTTTGAGACTAGCTCTTTATGGAATCAGAAAACCCTGTCTTTCTCCTTAAAGATGAAATCCTCTGGGGCAGTTGGACTCGGTCCTATTGACTCAATATGGGTCACTACAGGTCCTTTTTCATGGTCCAGTTCTAGCCAGTTTGATGGATGTGGTACTTGTAGGAGAAACAGCTTTGTTTCTGTGTGTAGGGGAGTTTATAAGGCGCACAGTCTCAGGGTGGCATGGAGGGTTTGTGTCCCATTACTAACAGAAAGTTTGGTGGCTTGAGCCCAGTAAGCAGCTGTAAAGTAACAGTCTTCTCTTGTACAGAGTATACACCAGCGGGGAGGGCTCATTAGAACAGATTGTGAGGATGTATAAAATGGGATTTAACCATAAGAGTGAATATGATATGTGAATATTATACTAAGAAGACTTCTAAGAAAAAAAGAAGATGGAATCAAACTTGACCTATGGTTACCATGGTGAAGGAGGAAGAGTATTTCCTTGGGGGGGCAGTGAGTTTATGCTAATGATGGTGGAATAATTTGGAAATGGCTGTACAACACAAAGAGTATAATCCCTGACTCTGAATTATACATGCAGAAGTTGTTGAATTGGAGAATGTTTTGTTGTGTATATTTTTGGCACAATAAAAAATAATAATTGCACAAATAATAATGAGTACAAAGAAGAAGACAATGTTTTAAATTGATGGTGGAAATGATTGTATAATTCTCCTTGATGTGATTGAACTACTGAAATGTAGGATGAGTGGGTGAAGTGCCAATAAAACTGTTAAAAATAATAAAGGCCTTCAAGCCCCACAGAGCAGTTCCACTCTGGAAGATGTAGAATTGGCATTGGAAGTCACTTGATGCCAAAGGGCTATAGGAGGCAAAAGTGAAACGGGGAGAAGTTGACCCATTATGTGTTCACAAGGCCACAGTATGGAAAACCAGACATGAGCACTGTGAGTCGAGGGATATAAAGTCTTTGGGGACAGTAATGAGCTGCCCTCAAACTATTGCCTGCTGATCAATTCCAGGTCTTTCTGCCCCCTCTGAGGCAGAGTAGAACTGTCCCTCGGTTTTCCAAGGCTGTGCTCTGTATGGGGACAGATCACCAGGTCGTTTCTCCCATGGATTGACTGGTGGGTTTGAACCAACAACCGTTTAGTCAGTAACCAAGTGCTTTAGCCATGGTGCCCTCAGGACTCTTTCGGGTTGACACTAGTCCTGGATTGTGACCTTTTGTGCTCAGAGTTAATCAAATGTCTTTTATGCTGAAGTCTCCATTGGATTGACTGGCTAGAGGTTGATAATTGTTGAATTTGGTTGTTGCCTTTGTGAGGGTAAGGGGTTCACATGTTGTCTGGGTTACCTGCTGCTGTGCAACCAATCACTCCAGAAACCAGAAGCTTAGAACTGCAACATTCTTGCTATTTATTGTCCACTTTCAAAAGACTAGAAGCTGACTGAACTCAGGCACAATGATAGTAAGACAATGGCTAGCCGGAATTCTTGGAGGTTCATGCCCACGTGGCCTGGGGGACCTCAAAAGGCTGAGGTCTCTTGAGTTAATTTCTCTGATGCCGCCAATATGATGGACTGATTATCTGGGAGTGGAGGGCGAGACCTCCTATCTTCTTTCCTTTTCTTTTTGCACTTGGAGATGGCGTCTCCCTCCACCCTGGCACCGCACTCATCTCTCGCAAAAAAAGAATCCTCCCACCACTCCATGATGATCATGGGAGATGAGCAATCAATCTGCTTTTGTTGTCCTTAACATAGAATGCATGACCTAGCCCATCCCCATTGACTTGGGGTGGGTTTGAATCAACTCTCTGCCAATAACTGGCTATGGGTATTTGAGTGATTTAGCTGTCCTCTCTGAGTAATGGATTTCTCATCACTGAGCTGCATAGTGATCCCATCAAGATAATGGGAATATGAGGCTTAAAAGAAGGACCTCTCGTGTGTGTGTGTGGGGGGGGGGGAGGGGCATAGCAGGTACAGCACCAGTCACAGAGTTGATGTTCAGTAACTGCTCAGTTTCCAGCTTGCTGGTTTCCTTCAGGATCTGAGCTCCCCCATTGTTAAGGAAAAGATGTCAACTTAAGAGTGATCTTGAAGGGCCCTTTCTGGCTACAAATAGTTTCCAATTTTTGATGTATCTGAGCTACTAGGACCCATACCTATCACCATTCACCATTTTGCTTGTTTGTACATCTTACTGTTAGCAATGTGTTGCAGTGTAAACTTTTTTGATGTCATTATAAAAGTACTGAGAATAAAAGGCAAAAGAGGTCTTCCTTCTACTTACATCAGAACCAGCTCAAGACAGAATGGTTTAAATGAAAGCTTAAGTCAGAGACTGCCTGTCATGCTATAATGGACTTATAAACCTTGACATGGATACAATTAAAGAGCATGACACATCTGTAGATGCATTTACCTCTATGACAAGGACATATTTGAAAGATATGGAGTGGGCAATGTCTCTTTCTTGGAAGAGGGGTAGGGTTGTTTCATAGTCCTCAGAATCATTGGTTGGGTGCATACAATACTTGGCAGTCCCTTGCAAAGATGCAAGCACTTGCAGATACTGGACATCCCCACTGGGCTCTGTGAATTTGCACCCAGAAGGTGACAGGCAGACATCTAGGGAAGCCAATATCAGTTTCTTGCATCAGCTTCTCATAAGCCATTCCTGTATCAGCTGTTGATGTTTCACTCACTTATGTGGTCAGATTTGCTCGGCTGGAGGCTTGTTAAGCCTTCGTTTGCAGAGGACCTGCTCCGTTGTTTCATATGCTCCAGAAAAGAGCGGGACTACAGCAAAGTAGTAGGAGGTCAGGTCAAGGTTGACTCTTCTCCTCCCTTCAACCCCTTTGTGGTCTTTAGTGGGGCTCACCCTTTTCTTCACCATGAAAGACTTTCTCATTGGCAACAAATCTCTGGAAACTCCTTCCCCAGCAAAATGTAGCCCCAGGGACACTGTGGTTAAGCACTAATTGCAAGCCAGGTGGTTCAAACCCACAAGCTGCACCATGGGAGACAGAGGGGGCAGCCTACTTCCACAAAGTCTCCAGGCTTAGAAACCAGTTGGGGCAGTTCTAGTCTTGTCATGTGGGTCACTGTGCATTGGGATTGTCTTGAGCACAATGGATACAGGCCTCCAGCAAATTCCCACTCAACAACTCCAAACCCTGAGTGCTCCCTGAGCACCTGCTCTAGGCTGGGCACTGTGTGAAGTGCTAAGAAGTCAGCATGAATTCTGTTCTCATGGCATCTACAAGGGAAGAGATATTTAACGGGGGAATTTCAAAACCAATGAAAAATTGCCTAGGGAATCACCAGGTCACTACAAAAAATAAGCACTGTAGGTGTGGCAGTTAGGGAATGATTTATGCGCTGTCACTGAGTCAATTCTAATTCAAAGGGACCCTGTAAGACAGAGTAGCATGGTTCCTCTGGGTTTCTGAGACTGTCAATTTCTGTGAGAGTAGAATGTCTCAGCTCTCCTTCACAGAAGAATAGTGGGGCCACTGAGAAAGGGGTTGTTAATGATTTTTAGAAGACTTAAGAGTCATTTAAGAATTGTTGCAGTCAAAAAAAGAGTGCACATTAAGCCTCAGGTAAATTCCCCTCTGACCATGGACCAAAAATGTGATTATCCTTGCTGCAATGTAACATGGAATTATTGCAGATGTACAAACAAACTCACTACCACGGAGTCAAAGCAGACTGGTCCCGACCCGGTTTCTGAGACTGTAGCTCAGAATGGAATGGAAAACTGAGTTTTCCTCTCTCTGAGCTGCTGAAGAGTTAGCCCTGTCCACCATGCAGATCACAGTCCAACATGCAGCCACACACAACCAGAGCAGATAGCATTAAATTAAAATTAAATACCATGCTATTTGATCTCTCTTTGGGTCCATTTTAAAAGTGTTCTAGCTTTTAATGTTTCCCACTTTCTTTTTTTTTTTAAGCTTATTCTCCCACTTTTTTGTTGTTGTTGTTGTTGTTTTTTTTGGGGGGGGAGGCATCACCTCCCACTTTTTTCTGATTGAGGTTTTTCTGTTTTATTTTGGTATGCCTGCTAAGTTTTTTGTTGTTGTTTGCTTTTTGTATAAGAAGTCCAGGACAGGTGAATCTATACAGATAGAAACTAGATTGACAGTTCCTTGGGGTATGGCAGGGAAGGTGGGGGGGGTGGTGGAAAATGGGGAGCTAATAACACTGAGCACAATAAAGAAGAAAATGCTCTAAAACTGATCGTGCTGTTGATTGTACAACTCTTCAGTTGATGTGCTAATGACTGAAGTATTGAATTGCATGGTATGTAGATTATCGACCTGTAAAATTGTTAAAGTTAAAAAGGGGTTGGGGGTTTAGAGACTTCAACCCATTGCAATCTGTGGATGTTATTTGGCCCCAACATACAACTAATAAAAAGACATGTCTGTGACGTCCCTCACTGTCCCATAGTGCTACAGGGGACAACACTGGAGGCGCGGAGAGGGCATTGTGCCCGATCTGACACCATCACACCAGTGCAAACCACTAAGGGTGTGCAACACTGCAGCAAGGGGAGCAAAGCAATGAAGTCCCCAGGGAATAGCAAAGACAGGCTTTGGGCCCAGGGTGTGCTCCCCCATCAGACTGGACTGGAAAACACTCCTAAAGGTCAACAAACAGACTTGGGACTATATATAGGCTTTCCTTTTTTGCCATTGATTTTTATTTGCTTGCTATTACTATTTTGTTTTGCTCTGTCTTGTTTTTGTGCTTATTATTGTCTCTGCAGGTCTAGCTAGATACAATAGGGGGGATAAACAATCCAGAGGAGAAAAGAATGGGACTGATGGTTCTGAGGAGACATGGAAGAGGAGGGGCTAGGGGGAAGGAAGTGGGTGTCAACAAACCCAGGGACAAGGAAACAACAAAGTGATCTAAAATCAATGGCAAGCAGGGTGTAGGATGCCCAGTAGGGCTTGATCGAGGGCAATGTAACCAAGAGGAATTACTGAAACCTGAATGAAGGCCAAACATGATAGTGGTTGAAGAGGAAGGCAAAAGGAAATGGAGGAAAGAAATAGGAGGCAACGGACATTTATAAAGGCTTAAATACAGGCATGTACATATATAAATATATTTGTATATAACAATAGGGAAATAGAGCTATGTACATATATTTATATGTTCAGTATTAAGGTAGCAGATGGGTATTGGAATCAAGTTCTCCCTCCGTGCATGAACACTTTGTTCTAATAGCCTGGAAATCTGTGATGCTCATCTTCCCAACATGATCAATGAAGACAAAATGTGTGCATAAGCAAACAAAGACCTAGAACAAAAATTCATATCAATGTGAATAAGCATGGAGACCCAAAACCCATCTGAAGACACTTGGGCATCCCCTCACAAAAGAGACACAAGGAAGAGAAGAGCCAGTCAGGGTGCAATATAGCACTAATGAAAATACAACTTTCCTTTAGTTCTTTAATGTTTCCCTCTGCCCCCTACTTACACTATCATGACCTCACTTCTACCTTACAAATTGGGCTAGACCAGAGCAGGTACACTGGTACAGAAAAGCACTCATAAGACAGGGAATCCAGGACAGATAAACCCTTCAGAACCAAGAATGAGAGTAGTGATACCTGGAGGGTAAGGGAAAGGTATAGGGAACCGATCACAAAGATCTACATATAACCTCTTCCCAGGGGGACAGACAACAGAAATGTGGATGGAGACAACAGTTGGTGTAAGACATGGAAAAATATTATAAATGATCAAGGGTTAAAGAGAGAAGGACAGCATGGGAGGGGGTAAACATGGAGCTCAGATAGGAAGAAAATGTTTTGAAAATGATGGTGGCAACATTTGCACAAATGTACTTGATATGAGGGCTGGATGTATGGATTGTGATAAGAGCTGTAGGAGAGCTGTGATAAGAGCTGTGGACCTGCAGCACGGTGATGCACTGAAAACAAAATCTTTTTCTCACAGAGATCCATTCCAAAGTATGGACAAATGGGATGATGTCTGAGATTCGGTTTCAAGTAATTCACTGGGGGGAGGGAGGTAGAGGGACATTATATATGAAACCAGGTCAGCCAAACTTTGATAACTCTCGAACCTTGATAACAGTAATGAGGAGGTTTGTTATTCAATTCTACTTCTGTGTGTATTATAAAATTTCCATAGAAAGTATCTTAAAGAGAAAAAGCTTGCAATGTATCTTATATGCTCTCTACTGACTTCCTGGTCAAGTTCTCTATCCTCCAAGGTGACTCTGAAGACTCTCATGCCTCATCTCTGACCTGAGTTCTGTCACTTTAGCCCGCCCTGAGTTCTGGCCTGGCAAGTCACCTGGGGCTCCCAGAATGAACCCCTTCATAGCTGTGGCAGTCATGTGCTCATGTTAATTTTATGATTGAAATGTAGGGGTGGAGTCTGGCCTGTTAATCTGGAGATAGCTCTTGAGTAGCCAATGAGGTCTCTATGTGGGCATGGCTTTCACCTGAGACTCCTGGGAAATCTCGTGATATTTCCCTCGTGAAGACGAGAAGCTATCTTCACCAGTTGTTGGGAGTTAGTTTCAGAGATGATTAATCACAGGCAACACAGAATGGCGGCGTCTGGGAGGCTGGAGGAGCCGGCGGAGAGACCACACGGCTTTGCCCTGATGGAGCCGGACCTCTGAGGCTGAGGCAGCCACATGGAGACCTCTGCCAGCCATGAGTTGCTTCTGCCACCATGGGATGCCCTGAGTCCTGGAAGCGAGGAGCCATGGGGAGACCTATGTCGGTGCCAGGACTCAGGACCTACTGACCTGTGACTTCGTGAGTCAGAAGGAGACTTTATGGACTGAGTTCAGGCATATGGGTTAATATCGGACTTGTGACGTTGAGCTGGACTGGGCTGGGATGTTTTCTCAATGTCTTATTCCTCTTGAATATAAACCCATTCCTTATATCCACATGCGTGTCCTTGAATTTGTTCCTCTAGTCTACCTGGACTAACTCAATAGCCCTCAGCTTTACAAATATTCTCCTATCTGCTCCAAACATTCTCTTCCGGTTTGGAGACACCCCCTGCACCTCACCCCCTCCAGCCTCACTCTGTGTGCTGTCCATGACCAGCCCTCTCCCCCCACCCACCCGCCCCATTGCCCACAGGGTATTTCAGGGCTCCGTCTCCTCTTCCTGGGCTATTCCAATCCCACACACCTCAATAATCATCTAGTTGTTGTCAAGTCATTTTGACTCACGGTGACCCCATGTGATTCAGCATAGACTGCGCTCCACGGGGTTACCAATGACTGATTTTCCGGAAAATCTCCAGACCTGGCCTCCCAGATGCCACTGGGAAGACCCCAAACCATGTGCTTTTCAGTTAGCAGATGCGCGGGTGGACCCTTTGTGCCACCCAAGGTCTCCACCCCAACGGGAGCCCCTCTGAGTTGTTCTGAATCGATTGGGTTCCTCCTCTCTTCCTGGAAAGCAGAGGTGGGAAAGCTCACTTTCTGCAAGAGCATGCTTATCAAATCATTTGTGGACCTTACAAAACGATCAACTGAAAAAGCCGCCTGCTGTATTTGGTCAAATAGTTAACCGACTTTCCCCTAACGCAACGGCTCAGGGTGGTGTCGCGCTTCCGTGGTTGGTCTGCTCGCTGCAAGGTCGGCATTCCCAACTGCCTGCCACTCTTCAGGAGAAAGATGACATTTCCAACTCCCTTAAAGAGTTACAGTCAGAGGAAAAGGAAGAGCAAGAGGAAGAGGAAGAAGAAGAAGAAAAGCCTTACCGTCTCAGAAACCCATCGGGCAGTTCTGCACTATCTGGTGGGAGCACAGTGAGTCAGAGTGAACGGGATGGCAGCGAGAGAGAATGCAATGACTCTTTGGTGAGGCATGTGATATTGGCAGCCTTGCTGATTGGCAGCTATTGCTGATTTCAAAGGCCTTCTGTGACCCCAGGGGTCAATGTTCCCCACCCAAGCTTCTTGAGGACGGTAATTATGCCTTATGAATTTGAGCCCCAGAATTAAGTATGGTGTCTGGTATGCAGTGAATACTCAATAAATGAGTTGAATACGCCAAGGACAAAAAAAAGGAAAAAATCTGAGTGATAGGTACATTTATGGTGGATGGGATACATGTGTGTTAGATGACTTACTCTGAAGAAATGTGGGAGAGGATGGGCAGAGAAGGGATTCTCAGTTGTAATAAATCACCTCTGAGTACCACAAAAAGAGTGGGATGCAATCTGCAGACAACATTGAAAAAAATATTCATGCTGGCTGTCTCCTTACTGTAAAGATGATGAGAAGATATGGTGCAAACATCTCTGCTGAAAATGTGCTTTTCCCAAAGAAAGACTTGAAACCACTCCCTCCTGAAAGTCTCAGTGGGAATCTGCTGGCAGAAGAGTGTTCCTGGATGTCTTCCCTCTTTAACCTTAGGCTGCTCTTCTGGGAGGCTTCCAGTGAAGAAAACTTGTGAGCAACAAGAATCAGAGGTTTCTGTCCTCTGGGAGTCTGAACTATAAATATCTGTGGAAATAGAATTCTCCACAGGGAACCAAAAAATGAAGAACATTGTAATCAAAAATAAATAAGAAAGAGCCTCCTATCTCTCCTATGAACATGACTCAAATTATTCCCACTTGAGTTTGAGCTAGTCTATAGTACAGTCTGGTTACAATTTCTTATAAACCCTTGGACTTCAACAGAGTTTTTTGCAAGCATGTCGTCATCCTCCTTTGCTCGTTCTTAGAGCTGGAAATAGTACCTAGAGGAAAACTTCTGGACTCAATGAAATGAAGGTAGAGGGAAAGCACACAAAAAATGTGCCCCCACCTCGACCTCACCCTCCCACACGTGCACAGTACCAAATGCTCTGTTTCTGCCTCAGTCTCCCCCGGTCTCCAGAGCAGGTGCACTTTATGGAACTAAATGAGGCAAAAAATCTCACTGCCATTGAGTAAATTCCAACTAATGGTGAGCCTACAGGTCGGGGTAGAACCATCCACATAGGTTTCTCTTTATAGGAGAAGGAAGCCTTATATTTATCCCAAGGTGGGGCTGATGATTTCTAACTGTTGACTTTGCAAGTAGCAGCTCACCTTGCAACCCACTGGGCCAGCAGGGCTCCATGTAGGTGAGGTCCTAAAGTCCCGCCATTGAGCCAATTCCAACTCAGCATGGCCCATAGGACAGGGTAGAACTGCCCCCGAGGGTTGGCTTAGAGCTGAGTCCCTGCATGTGGGTCAGTCCTCAGCCTGCCACTGGATGGCAGAGGGCTCTCTTGGAGTGATGTTGGATGCAGCTGCCACCATGCAGTGAAACTCTGGAAGTCCATCCTCTTGAAGCTTAAGGTAAAGTGGGGAAGTCAAGTACTGACCGTCGAGATCACTACAGCTCATTAAAACCAGCCCGCATTAGGGCAATTTGGAAGTAAGTTCTACAGTAAGAAAGGCAAGTTTGAAGGCACAACTCTGGTTTTGAGCCCTCCTGGGCACCAAGTCCTTTCTTAATGCACATAATGAATGCTGAATGAATGAATGATTGAATACATGAACCAAGGTGACCACATCTGCCTACTAAACTGCAGTTACCTGATCTACCACTGGTCTGTTATTTTAATTAGTACTTACTAACAAACTTACCACTTCAAAATAAGTCTATCCATGCCAATTGTCAGATAATGGGAGGGAGAAATTAGGGGCTTACAGTGTATGTTGCATGTTTTGCAAATTCTGTTTCTTTTAGCTTGTTAGCAATCCTGAGAAGCATTTTTTTCAGATCCATATTTTGTGGACAACAGGCAGAAGCTGTAACTGGTTCAGTAACATGCATCAGATCAGACAGAGCAACAAACCCAGGAACAAGGGAATAACAAGTGGTCTAAAATCAATGGCAAGGGGGGCATAGAATGTCTGTGGGGTTTCATCAAGTAGCTACGAGGAATTACTGAGTGTCAGATGAAGTTTGAACGTGATAGTAAAAGGAAATAGAGGAAAGAACTGGCAAAGGACATTTATAGAGGCACTGATACAGGCATGCATATATGCAAGTATATTTATATGTAACAATAGGGAGAGAGTTCTATGTACATATATTAATCTGTTAAGTATTAAGATAGCAGATGAATATTTTGTTCTAGTAACCTGGCATTCTTTGACAATTACCTTCATAACACAATTGCTGAAGACAAAATGTGTACATGAACAAATGTGGTGAAGAAAGCTGATGGTGCCTGGCTATTAAAAGATATAACTTTGGCATCTTATATGCTTGAAGATAAACAAGTAGCCATCTAGAAGGGAAGCAACAAAGCCCACATGACACTAGCCTGTGTGATCATGAGATGTCAATAGGATCAGGCATCAGCAGACCCAAGACAGACATTCATATATATGTGAACAAAGGGGGGCAGAGTGGAGACCCAAAGCCCACCTGTAGACAATTGGACATCCCTTCACAAAAGGGTCACAAGGAAGGGTGCAGTATAGCACTGACAAAACACACACAACATTCTTCTAGTTCTTTAAGGTTTTTTTAAAGACAGTTATATGACCCCAGTTCTACCTTACAAATCAACTAGACCAGAGCATGTACATTGATACAATTAAGAGCTCTGGACACATGGGATCCAGGACAGATAACCCTTCAGGAAGGATAATGGGAGTAGTGATACCATGAGAGTATAGGGAAGGTGAGGAGATAAAGGGAGAGCTGATTGCAATGATCAAAGTATAACCTCACCACCAACACCCAGGGTAATGAACAATAGAAACATTGGTGAAGGGAGGCAGCAGACAGTGTAAGATAAGAAAATAATAGCAATTTATAATTTATGAAGGGTTTGTGAGTGTGGTAGGGTGGGAGAGGGAGGGGGGAAATGAGGAGCTGATACCAACGGCTCAAGTAGAAAGAAAATATTTTGTAAAGAATGATGGCAATATATGTACAAATGTGCTTGACATAGTGGATATATGGATTGTTATAAGAGCTGTGAGAGCCCTCAATAAAATGATTTTTTAAGTCATACAGAGGGTGTGATAGTTATATAATCATTTGTCAATTTGAGGATTAAGAATGTAAGGGGTGGAGTCTAGCCTGTCAATCAGATCATAGCCAATGAGGCCTCTGTATGGGCATGGCCTCCTGAGAATTCTGGAATTCTCCTCCTTGGAGGCAGGAGAGACTCTCACAAGTTCACTCCCTGAGAGATATTGCAGCTGACAAGACACAGGGAACTACCCTAGTGCCCTGAGCCAGACAAGACATATGGATGCAACTAGGTATCTGAAGCTGGTGAAGCCACAGAGAGATCCCTGCCAGTGTTGATATACTTACAATGCCACTGGATTCACAAGACGTTCTACCCACTGGCTTGTGATCATCCTGTATTTGGCTTCATTGTATTTTGTGAGTCAGAAGAGGACTTTATACATTGGTATCGGCCGTCTGAGCTAATATTAGACTTATGGCCTTGGACTGGACAGGATTGGGATGTTTCCTCAATATTTAACTGCTCTTGGATATAAACCTCTCCCTTATATACATATGTCTGCTTGTGAATTTTGTTCCTCTACTCCACCTAACTAACACAGAGAGTAAGCATTTACTCAAATCCAGGTGTGTCTGAGCTCAAAGCCCCTGCTCTTTCTAGAACATCATACTTTTCCAAACATACTCCAACAGGGCAAGAGTGGCTGGTAAACTTCACTGGGGTATTTTGTAGCACAAATAAAAATGATACCACTTCTCTTTCATTTTCATAAAAGCTCATTGAGAGAAAGTTCTTAATTTCGTGTTTTCTCCCTATTGTTTCCCCCCTCCCCAACTAGCTTGGGTGCATGACTCTTCTCTGATGGGAAACACCAGTGGCCCTAAGGAAGGATGGAAACTTATGAAAGGATAATTAACAACCATTTGTGTTCCATTCAGTAAATTTTCTTTTATCATGGAATAAGTGCCCCCAGTTTTAATTTTATATTGAAGGTGCTTTCCAAGAGCCTTGAGGGGCCATGGGGAGTTATATACATGAAGCTCATTAACAAGGTGTTTTGACTGAATGTCCTGGAGAGGGCCGTCCCTCTGAAGAAGAACATCATGATGAACCGGCTCCAAATTAGCCAGGACACACCAGGGGTGATGAAATTAATTTCCTATTCAGAAGTAGCTGGTCATGTTCCTTCCTCAGCCAGAAAGCAGTGAGCTCGTCTCTACCGGTGTCTATTAGGGACAGGAACAGTCCTTGGTCACTTGCTAAATGACTGGTTTCCCACAGAAGACATGTCCCTTTCATTTTAAAAAGGAGAGAATTCAGGCCAGTGCCTTGCAGCTATAGAACAGTTCTGTTAAGCTGTGAACAATTATATAAAAGCCAGGTCCCGATGGAGAGCACTCCTCTAGACTAGACAGAAAGAAAAAAAAAACTTTAAACACAACCACATCCAAGGCAAAGCAGTCCTGAGAGAGTCCAACTGTTTCCTTCCTTGAGGGTTTACTCATTAACCCATGTATTCACTTATCCTCTACGGATTGGGCCCCCACCTGTGTGGCACATTGCTATTCCCCGGGAGCGAAGGGGGAATGAGAGCCAGAAGCTGCCAGAGAGAAAAGTAACAGAGTGGTGGCAGAGAGAGAGAGAGTGGTAAATAGAATGGATCCAATCTGGGGTCCTACTTGTGCTTTGCTGGGCACCTTTGAAAAGGGTTTGGGGTGGACAGGTGAGGGGGATGGGAATGGGCTGCATTCCTGCCATCAAGTTGATGCAGATTCATAGTGACCCAATAGGATAGGGCATAACTGCCCCCTGGAGCTTCTGGGAGTGTAACTCTTTATAGGGAGTGGGAAGTCTGGTCTCTTTCAAGGAGTGATCAGAGAGGGAGAAAGTGTCTCCTGTCTCCAAAGGAGGAAATCCTGGAGTTCCCAGAATTCTCAGGAGAAGGCCATCCCTACACAGAGTCCTTACCGGCCATGTCCTGATTGACAGACGAGACTCCACTCCTTCCCTCTTAATCTTCTCAAGTCCCAAGTTGATACCAGGTTCTGTAGCGAACACACACATACACGCACACCATGCGAGCCGGACAGTCAGCTGCATTGTGCTCAAGCGTCTCAGCTCCATGTTACCGCCGAGCACCCTCCTGGCCCCCTCCACCTCAGCTCCTTCAGCTATCAGGGCTGCACACCAGCTTCCCAGCATCCCACAGAGGAAAGGGGGATGATCCCAGTCCAAATGAACAACAACGAGAGCTGTCCAATAGAAACACAGCATGCTCAGGTAAATGTAAGCTTAGGATAAACAACAAATACATTAGTAATATGAAGTATAGCTCATTCAATATTTCGGACATACTCGCCCCAGCCATCAAGTTGATTCTGACTCACAGTGACCCCATAGGACAGAGCATAACTGACTCTTTGAATTTTCACATCTATCGATCTGTTCTCAGACAGCCTCAACTTTCTTCTGGAATAGCTGGTAGGTTTGAACTGCTGACCTTGCAGGTAGAAGCTCCATGTATAGTCCACTATGCCAGGAGGCCTTCTTAGATGGGGTATGTGTACAAACACAAAAATCTTGGAGGTTTGTCTAAGATTCATATTGTTCTTTATGTGGCTTTCGCCATTGACCCCTTTCTTCAGCAGGGAAAATACTGACTCAGAAAGCCTGGTATGTGTATAGCAGAACAAAATATTGCTCAGTCTGGTGCCATCTTCACAGCTGTTGACATGTTTGGATCGGTTGTTGGGACTATTATGTCAGTCCATCTCACTGGGCTTCCCTTGCTTTCACTTTACCCTCCCCCCTTTATAATTGAAGTACTTCCTCTCTATACTGTTAAGGATCACCTTAGACCATGCTGTTCTTTTTGGCTTGAACATCAAACAATTTAAAAGAGGCAAGGGAAGACGGTAAGTCTAGCTTATGATTCAAATTTCCTTCATGGTGTACTTTCCTCCTGACGTTCCAAGAGTCTTTCTTTGTTTATTTCCTTTCTGTTTATTTCCATTTTCTTAAGGTAGATTTTCTGGTGACAAATTCTTTGAGCCTCTCTTCATCTGAGGAGATCTTTATTTCCCTTCATTACTCAAGGATACTTTGTATACAGGTTTCTGGGTTGTCAATTCTTTGCTTTCAAGATATGAAATATATACTACTTCCTTCTCATTCTTTGGTTTCTGAAGAGAAATCTGCTGTCATTCAAATTGTTTTTCTCTCTAAGTAAGTAAAGTACCATTTTCTTCTGACCGCTTTCAAAAATAATTCTTTGTATTCATTTTCAGAAGTTTAACTATAATGTACTTTGGTGGATACTTTTTTTGAGATTATCTTATTTGGCAATTGCTGATCTTCTTGGTCTAGACCTAAATGTCTAGGTCGATGTTTTTTGTCAAATGTGGAAAAAATTTCAACCATTATTTATTTCTTTGAGTATTATTTTTCAACCCTGGTCAGCTTTCCTCTCCTGTAATAAAATGGATGCTAAATCTTTTCTTTTCAGCCAATGGGTTTCTGCTCCTCAGCTGAATTCCCCACCGCAACATACTGTGTTATGCAAATTAGATCCTCCCTACTGCTTTTGGTTCAAGTTTACCAATTCTTTTTCTTCTTCTTCTTCTTCTTCTTCTCTCTCTCTCTCTCTCTCTCTCTCTCCCTCCCTCCCTCCCTCCTCCATGATGCTGTTGAGCCTATCCATTGTGATTTTTAAATTTTGGTTACTTCCTGAGAAGTCTTTGGTAGTTTCAAACTGATGACCTCATCGTGACCATGATGACAACAAGGCTCCCTAGCAGTTCATCTTTCCGGGTGTGTGGGTGCTCTCTCTTCCTAAGGTGTATGGGTGGCAGCATGAGGAGTGAGGGAAGGAAAAAGCAGCCATGAAGAGGTTAAATCACTTGTAAGCTCATCTGCTCTAGCTGTAAATGGGGATAAGAATTGCATCCAAAGGGAATTGCACAAACATGCATGGAACAGTTCAAAGCACTCAGAACATCAGCAATGATCATTTCAGTATTTTTCACCAAATTATTCTCAGTGGTAGAAAAATACTAGTGGGGGACTTGGTGGGCTTCAATCTCAATTTGTTTGAGATCCCCATTAAGCATTCTGTGTTATGTTAATGAGGCATGCAAGTTTGACATTCTATACCATAAAAAAAGCACACGTGACTGTATTTTAGTATCTGGCTAATATTTTTAAAGCAAAGAACTTTAAGGGAAATTAACTCTGTAGAAGATGCTTCTATCTTGTGCCCACAGGCAAGAATGAGACTCTCTGAGACACGCTTCTAAAGTTTGGGGCACATCTCATGGGGCTGAAGCCAACAAGGCAGAGCTCTCGGGCTCAGCTCATCTCTAGAGAGTGTGTGTCGGGGGGTTGGGGTGGGGTCGGGGCTGGCTCCCTCTTGGAACCCACTCTCAGACCCTTCACAGACTGAGGATGATCACCAGCCCATGGAGTCCTTTTGCTCTTTCTCACTTGAGAGATCTGCTTTCTTGTGCACTCTGCCAATGTAAGCATGGAAATAAAAATCTTGGCTTGGATTTTTCTGGGCTATGATCATCAATAAAACAGGGCAAAAGAGAGCTATAATCTAATGTACTGTATTACTGTAATTAGAGCTTCATGCATAGAGTGCTCTCCCACCCTCCCTCCAAAATAATGAAGTCATTTAACATAAATACTAGTGACTTTTTTCCTCATCATGTGGTGTTCGGTGATTGGGTAATTATGGTAACAGCATACAGTTAATGGACTTGGGGGGTGGTGTTCAGCAGTGAAGTAGAAAAGAGACAGGAAATGGTACATGAAGCATGAGAGCTATGAAATCATAGCATAGTGGAGTTGGAAGAAATCTGGGCAGCTGGGTGGTTTACAGCCTCATTTTACAATGAGGAGACTTAGGGATGGGGGTTGGGGTTAGCTAAATATCTGCAAATGCCAGACACTCAGAGGTGGAGTCAGGACAAACACCCCTGTGTCCTCTTCCCTGTCCTATCTATTCTCAACCCAACACGTTGTCTCTAGAGACGCAGCAAAAGGCAAAGGTCCTGAAGGCTTTCCCACATGTCAAATAGACGGCCTCTGACAAAGTCCTGAACCTACTGCGCTAGAGAACAAGGCTCCCATGAGTTAGCTTTTAAAACATGAAATCCAACAAAGAACATTCACAGAGGTCTAAATATAGGCAAGCACAGGTGTAAATATATTTTTATATAATGATAGGAAAATGGATCTATGAACATACATTTATTTATATGTTAAATATTGAGGTAGCAGATGGATATTGGGCTTCTACTCAAGTACTACCTCAATGCAAGAACACTTTGTTATAATCATCCAGCATTCTGTGACGCTCACCTTCCTGACACAATTGCTGAAGACAAAGCAGGTGCATAAGCAAATGTGGTGAGGAAAGCTGACGGTGTCCGGCAATCAAAAGACGGAGCATCTGGAGTCTTAGAGACTTGAAGAGCAACAAGCAGCCATCTAGCTGAGAAGCAACAAGGTCCACATGAAAGAAGCACATCAGCATATGTGATCATGATGTGTCGATGGGACATCAAAGACCCAGAACAAAAAATTATGTAGATGTGAATGATGGAGAGGCAGAGTGGTGACCCAAAGCCACCTGTAGATAATTGGACATCCCCTCATAGAAGGGTCACAAGGAAGAAATGAGCCAGTCAGGATGCATTATAGCACTGGTGAAATATACAACTTTATTCTACCCTTGAATGTTTTCCCTACTTTAAGCCCACTTTCATGACCACAATTCTACCTTTCACATTGGACTAGACAAAAGCATGTGCAATGTACTGGTGAGAGCACTCATAACACAGGGACACCAGGACAGATAAACCCCTCTGGACAAATAATGAGAGTAGCCAAAACAGGAGGGTAGGGGGGAAAGTAGGAGGAGATGGGGGAACCAATAACAATGATCAACATATAAAACATCCCCAGGGGGTAAACAACAGAAAAGTGGGTGAAAGGGGACAGCAGTTGGTGTAAGATATGAAAAAAATAACATACATTTTCAAGGTTTCATGAGCGTGGGAGCGGAGAGGATGGAGGAGGAAAATGAGCTGATACCAAGGTCCCAAGTAGAAAGAAAAAGTTTTGAAAATACTGATGGCAACATATATACAAACCCATCCGATGGATGGATGGATGGATGGATTGTGAAAAGAGCTGTGAGAACCCCCAATAAAATGACCTTTTAAAAATGTGGACCCCAAACATTGTGATCATTTTAATAGCATGAACCATCAGCAGTAAATATTAGGAAACATTTTGGGTTATATTCATTTTACTCCTTTGATGAAGCAGAGAGGGAAAATTAGCAAGCACACAAATTAAGGTTGCATTTAATGTTCTATTGATAAGGTTAATTGCTTTAGCTAGATTTCATTTTTGTGACAACCTAGAGTGATGAAATTGTCTCATAAGTTTGGTTGGTAACCTTTCTAAGTCCAGGATAACATGTCAGTAACCACAAGCAGCATTTCTATAATTGAGGCCCAGAGGATTCCTGAAAGAAACAGGCTAAGGGTCTATAAAACAACTGGAAATCAGACTATGACTACATAACTAGGATTCAGTTTGAGGCTAAATGAAAAAAAAATCAATATTTTGAGCATAAACCCAATCACAGCTGACATTGTACCCTTCCCTACTCTCCCCTCTTTGTGAAGAAACTAGAGGTGCAGATAAGGTTCTCCTAAGAAAGGAAGCTTACCTCCATCTCTAATCCACTGATTCTGTCATCTGCTCCTCCATCCCAGAAAGCCAGACCCAGAGGCAAGGGCTAGAAACTTTTTCCTGCTTCTCCCTCTTTCAAGTAACTGCCTAAGAAAGCACAGTTCTCTGAAAACACTTAGAGAGAAGTGGCTATGGAAAACAATGCTGTCTATGTGCACTTCTGGAAAGAGCACAGATCAGGAGTTACTTGGCAGGATGTATAAGAGCAACTAGAAATCTTTTCTGTAGAAGTAAGGTACGCATCATGACATTCAAAGACAGATGCCGTGAATAGGCAAATTTCTCATGACAAGAATGTTCTTGGTTGCCCTCCTAGCAATTCCTGCCATCCTGAAATCTAGTCTGAGCTCAAATGCCTCACCTAACAGAGTCACTGAATCAGTTGAAAGATGGCATGAAGATGATGAGGCTACAGCTGTGATCAGGGATACGATCATCAGAAACCGACTTCCCTCTGGGTATCTGCCCTCTCGCTAGGGTTCCTGGTGTGGAGGTAGGCACAGTCAGAGGCCCCGTGGACTGAGATACCATGGACATCTGCATCTCTCAAGGATATTAAGCTTACACATAACATTACAAAATGCTTTCATAGGCAATGCTTTTTTCTGAAATATTTTATTTAAAATGTACTGCTAATTATACAATGGACATTTTACTACAGACATTGAGTTCTATAACCTGCATTCCATTTTTGAATATTTTTCTTCTCCCTCTGCTTGTCTAGTAGCAGGTACTCCAAGCCTGTGAGTCTTAACTAGACGCCACTTTCCTGCCAACAACCGCAACTTTATTTTCAATGTTGCACAAACATATATGCCTCTAAATTATCAAGAGAAGGTCCCCTTATCTTTAAACTGAAGCCCAGAGAGACTAAGCTTATAGTTAGACAACAGAATAGAGAGGTCTAGGTCAACAGAAACTAAATTTATTGAAGATCAGTTCCATCCAGACACAACAATACTTCAATTACTGTTTCTTTATCTGCAAAATAATGGCACTTTATTTAATAAGAGCCATTATTTAAATGAAATAATGCAGGGAAATATTTAATATAGCTCTACGTTTCTGAGTCGCCCTCAGTTTAAATACTAATTGATCCCGCCAATATTCTTTGGAATACCCATCTTTCAGTTTGTCGCACTGTGATGTCTCGCAAGTTGTTGAGATGCTGAAAGCCGGGTCCCAATCTTTCACATATCAGCAGGATCAACTATGGTGAATAGATTTAAACAGAGTTTCCAGACTAAGAATAGATTAGGAAACAAGGACAAATGACCCATTTCTGGAGGATTAGCTACTGAAAGCTTTAGAAATAGGGTCAGAAGATGAGTCCCTCAAGTTGGAAGGTAAACAAAATACAACCAGAGAAGAGCTACCTCTTCAAAGTAGACTTGGCTACAACAATGTGAATGGAGCAAACATTTAGCGAGCTTCACCAAAGATTTGAAAACATTCATTAATAATCAGAGTGTGAAACGAATTAAGAACCTGGAAATGGCAGAAGTTGTCAAAACTGAAAGGGAATGCATAGGGATTGATATTCTAAGCATCAATGAACTGAAATAGATAGATACGGGTTGACAATGCCTGGAAAGACAAATTTAAGATGAGTGGCATCACAGTCACCTTTAAAAAGAAAATTTCATGATCTATCTTGAAATATAATGTTTGTGATAGTACACTATATGCCTACAAGGAAGATATAGTTATACAACTTCTATTCAAACTTGCAAACCAGCCACTGAAGCTAATGGTGAAGAACGTGAAGAATGATATGACTGAAATGCCAAGGCGGTGAGACTTCTCTCATGCATCTTGATCATGCTATCAGGAGTGGCCAGTCCCTGAAAAGGGCCTCATGCTTGGTAAAGGGTCAGTGTGGCAGTTAGACTTGTGTAGGCATGGAGGCTAACCTGTCAATTAGGTTATCAGCCTAATGATGCCTCCTGGGAAGTGTGGCCTTTTTATAGGACCCCTCCCCTTTCTCTCCGCCTCTGTACCCTCCTGCATGCTAGGATTCTGTGTCTGCCTCCAGAGGTAGCCCCACGTGGACCACCTGACCCTCAGGGCTGCTGGTATCCTGCTGTGTTACCATCGATGTGGCTTCCATAGAACTCAGCCTGTGATCATCTGCCTCTGACGTCAGCCATCTTCTCTGCATCAGTCTGAATTACATGAGTCTGAAGAGAGTGCTGGTTAGCATCAGACCCGTGAACTTCAGTTGAACTGGGTTGAGATACTTTCCTGACATAGAATGGCGTCTTGATATAAAGCTCCTTCTTATACAGATATGAGTGTCACTGGTTTTATTTCAACCAAACCAGTAGAGAACCGAGCCCACTACAATCCAGGAAAAAGAAGACTGTCAATGATACGGATCGACACAGTGGGCCCCTGTACGCCGAGCGTGATAATGGCGCAGGGTTTGCTCTGTGTGCCTGTGGTTGAGATAACTTGGAGCTGACTCGACAGGACCGAAACACAATCAGAGCAAACGGGTGCCTACAAGTAGCTTTTATAACCTTTATCATCCGACAAAGTAACAGAGGCACAGAAAGAGTAATGACTTTCCTGGGGTCACCCGGCATGGTCAGTCGCCTAGTGAAACTTCAAATACAGGCCACTTCTAATAAAAATCTGCTTTCTTTCATGGAACATGCCTGTTTCAAAGTTCTTTGTCCTTTCACAAACCCATTTCCTATGACTTCTCAACAGTCTGCTAAAGAGAAGGGTGTGACCCGGTTTGAATAGAAAAACTTTCTGTCTGGAAAACACAGCCATTACCATCTTCCAAACAGAAACGCAGACCCCCTACTTCATGTAGATATGTGATGTGAACAAAAAAGCTCTCAGAAAAGTTCCCTGATCTGCTCAGCAATATTGAAATAGAGTTGAGTGTTTGGGAGAATAATTACCTGACCGACAAGAGGATGTTCTCATGAGCATTTCTACAATCCCCCAAATCCTTTGCCTTATTATGTAATTTCCTTCTGCTTTTTACTATAAGTGGGTACAAAAGGAAAGGCATTTAGAGAAAGAAAATCCTATTTTTAAGGCTTCTTGTCATAGGATTCCATAGATATTTATAGAATGCATGAATAAACTGATTATGAATGAAGACATGTGTTTTGTTCATGTGAATTGGCTGAAGGACTTGTTTTGACAGAAGCTGGATTTGGCTGTGGACATGGTGAACATGCTCAGCTGCTGATGGAAAGATAATCACGTTGAGTCAATCCAGGGCTGCCTCAGATGAAAGGCCCTGCCATCTACTTATGAATTATTAGCCATTCCATAACCAATCTTATGGAGCAGTTCACAAAGAGAACTTTCTATGTGCTACAATGATGAGTAGTGACTGGGGTTTCAAAGCTCGTGAGCAGCTGTCTAAGGTACAGCTCTTGGTCTCCCAAACTGGACAGAAGAAGAGTCATGAAAAGTGAAGGCACATAGAAACAATGAGCCCAGAGGACTGACAGACCCTGTGAATACCAGTCTCCAGGATCCTGGGACAAGATGGTGCCCAGCCACTATGACTAGCTGCTCTTAAAGGAATCACATAAGAAGGTCCTAGGTAGAGGAGAAGAGAAATGTGAGCAAACCCCCAAATAATAAAAGACCCAAGGTAGACTGGTTGAGTAGAGACTAGTAGAACCCTGACACTATGGTCTTCAGTCACCCTTTGGGTCTAGAAATGAACTCACCTGTGGCTCAATTTTCTCTCTCTCTCTCTCTCTCTCTCTCACACACACACACACATAAGTAGGTCTTTACAAAGAATAGCAGCACTAGGGAGGTATGCACGTCTTAAACTGATCACCATGTAAGACCAAAAGGGCAGCATTTACTCAAGGGGAGGTGGGGAAGAGGGTTATAAAAGGAGGAGGAATGGAAACAGAAAACACAGGGAGGGAAAACAATGGCACCAGAACTTATATAACAGAAGTTACGGGCACTTGGAAATATTTGAAAGAGTTCTTGGCAAACAACAGATAAGTTGACCTACTTCAAAGCAAAATTCAGAGAGGATAGATGCAGGGTCATATTTTGGTTCTCATGGACTTGTTTTAATTTTCTTCAGCTTTATCCTAAACTTACATATGAGCAGTTAGTGTTCTGTTTCATGGCCATCCCTGGCCTGGTTTTAGGTACTGACATTAAGATTCTCCATTGCCTCTTTTCACAGATAGTCTATTTGATTTCTTTGTATTTTGTGTATCATCTTTAGTGTGGTTGAAAAGAGGTATTTGCTATGAACAAGTTGTTAATCTTACAAAATTCTATCATGTGATCTCCAGCTTCATTTCTATCACCAAGTCCATATTTCCCAGCTCCTTTCTCTTTGTTTCCAACTTTTGCATTCCAATTGCCAATACTCATCAGTGGTATATTTCAAAGGGCAGCTTGAAAAGACAAAGTCAAATAATGAAATGTGCAAAGACAAAATTAGAAAACCGAAATGGAAGAACATTCCTTTCAGAATATATGAACCTGAAAGAACTCAAAAAAAAATTCAAGCCTCAAGATGTAATATTGAAAGATTCCAAGGGCAACATATTGAATGATGTATCAAAACACATATAGCATGTATCAAAATAAGATGGAAAAAATACACAGTCACTGTACCAAAAGAAGTAGTCAACATTCCACCATTCCAGGAGGTGGCATGTGAACAAGAACTAAGGATCCTCAAGGAAGAAGTTCAAGCTGCACTGAAAACATTAGCCAAAAACAAGACTCTAGGAAATGATGGAATACCAACTGACATGTTTCAACCAGCTGTTGAAGCACTGGAAGCCCTCACTTGTCTAAACCAGGAAATTTGGAAGATAGTTTCTTGGCCAACGTTCTAGAAGAGATCCATGTTTATACCCATTCAAAAAATGTAACCCAACAGAATGTTCAAACTATAAAACAGGATCATATAACGTGCAACAATTTTATGGAAACCATCAAACAACAGTTGCAGCAGTACATTGACAGGGAGCTGCCAGAGGGTTAGGTCAGAGTCAGAAGAGGACGTGGGCTATCCTCGCTGATGTCAGATGAATCTGACTCAAAGCAGAGAAGACCAAAACGATGTCTAACTTTGTTTTATTGACACTGCCAAGGCATTCGACTGTGCGGACCATGAACAGACTTGGGAAGAATGGGAATTCCAGACAATTTCATTGTGCTGCTACTGAACTTGTACATGGATCAAGAGGCAGTTGTGTGAACAGAACAATGAAATGTCACATTGTTTAAAATCAAGAAAGGTGGGTGTCAGGGTTGTGCCCTCTCATCATTCTTATTTAATCTGTATGATGAGTAAATCATCAGAGAAACTGGTTTACATGAAGAAGAGTGTGGCATCCAGGTTGGAGGAAGGTTTATTAACAACCTGCAATATGCAGACGGAACAGCCTTTCTGGCTGAAAATGAGGTGGGCTTGAAGGACTTGGTGATGAGGGTCAATGATTGCAGCCTTCAGTCTGGATGCATTGTAAAGAAGACCTAACTACTCAGAACATGAAATTCGCAAGGATTTTGTTGTGCTCAGATCCACAATCAATGCTCATGGAGGCAGCAGCCAAAAAAAAAAATCAAAAGATGAATTGCATTAGGTAAATCTATTGCACAAGACCTCTTTAGAGTATTGAAAAGCAAGAATGTTACCTTGAGGACTGAAATATGCCTGGTCCAAGTCATAATATTTTCCATTGCTTCATATGCATGTAAAAATTGGACACTGAATAAGGATGACTTAAGAAGAATTGGTGCATTTGAATTGTGGTTCAGGCAATGGATAGTGAAAATACCGTGGTCTTCTGAAGGGACAAACGGGCGTGTGTTGAAAGAAGTATAGCCAGAGTGCTCCTTAGAGGCAATGACAGTGAGACTTCAGCTTACATACTTTGGGCATGTTGTCAGGAGAGACTAGTCCCTGGAGAGGGACATTATATTTGGCAAAGTAGAGGAGCAGTGAGAAGAGAAAGGTCCTCAAGGAAATGACCTGATCCAATGACAGTAACACCGGGCTCACATGCAGGAATGATTGTGAGGATGGCTCAGAACCAGGCAGTGTCTTGTTCTGTCGTGCTACGTGTTGCTACGGGTCAAAACTGCCTCCATGGCACTGAACAGCAACATTGCAAAGCATCATATGAGGGTGACCTCCAAAAAAACCCAGATATTTTTTCAAAGCTATATATTTAATTTTTTTTAACAAAACAACCTGATCACCTTCAAAGTACTCTCCATTACACTTCATACATATGTCACATCTGCTGTTCCACTCTTGGTAATATTTTTCAAACTCATCGGTTTGGATGGCTGACAGCACCTCCCTCATTTTTTAATTCCCCTCTTCGAAGTTGCTGTCCTTTCATGCCCCCCTTCATTTGCAGAAACAAAAAGATGTAGAACGGAACACGGTCAGTTGAGTTAGGTGAACGGGGCAAGAAAGGCATGCTGTTTTTTGCCCAAAACTGGTGCCCTGAGATGGCTGCATGAGCAGGTATAATGACATGGTGGCAGAACCATGTCACAAATCAGGCCTTTTTTTTCACACACGCAATCTTTTCAGAATCTCTAAATAGAAAGCTTGATTAACAGTCTGACCTGATTGAACAAATTTCAAATGCACTATTGCTCTCACATAAACACACACACACGGTATCGATGGGATCAGGAATCAAGCCATCAAAAGACTAAAAACAAGCAATCACGTAGATGCAAACAAGGGGGGGCATCAGAGTGGAGACCCCCAAACCCATCTGTGATTAACTGGACATCCCCTCACAGAAGGGTCACGAAGAAAGGATGAGCCAGCCTGGGTACTGCATAGTACCAGTGAAACACACAATATGTCTCTAGTTCTTTAATGTTTCCCCCTAGCCCACCCCCACTCCCCGCTATCCTAACCTCAGTTCTACTATGTTTGACAGGGTTCTCTAGAAAAACAAAACCAGGACATTGATAACTATATATATGTATATATATACACATATATACACCCTATATACACACATATATAGATAATATAAGAAAAAACAATTTACAAAATGAGATAAATAACTCAGTTCCACTCACTTCTGTGAGACAGCTGATACACTTGCAGTCCTTCAAGTCTTGAAAGCTGCTCAGAAGTCCTGTGTAGAGCAGTTCAGGCTATCCAGCTACAGGCAGCAAACGGCAAGGCAGGTCACCAACAGTCAGCCAGAGGACAGGATCCGACAGTCCCCGGCTCAAGAGATGAATATTCCAGTAGCATGGTGGAGCAGGTCTTGAAGGATCTTCAAACTACAGTGACTGTGATAGGTAGTGACTGTGATAGGCCAATATGGCCAAAGAAGATAGGTAGGTTTGTTGTAACAACATGGCCAATGAGCACAGGTAAGATCAATTGAAGGGTGGAGATATAAATGGCTTGGCAATCCCGCCCTTTCTCTCGTGCTCTTGGATCTTCAGAGCAGCTGGCTGCCCTGCTGGTGCTGTGCCTGGATTTTCAAGTGACACTACCCATGGCACACCTAGTCCGTGGACTATGTCACTGTGTTTGCTGCTTGTGACTCGATAGCCTAAATTGCTCTACAGAGGACTACTCGGCAGCCCTCAAGACTCAAAGGACTCCCAGTGTACTAGCTGTCTCATGCAAGTGAATTGAACTGAGTCATGTAACTGCTTTATAAATTAGTTAACTGTTTATTTCTTATGTTAGATATCTTCCTATCTATATGAATATATAGAGATAATTATTAGTTTCCTGGTTTTGTTTCTCTAGAGAACCCTGTCTAACACAGTAACACAGTCCATGGGTTAGGTGTCCCACGGGTAGTGTAGCTTGAAAATTGAGGAAAAGAGCAAGCAAGGCAGCCACACACTAATCTGATGACAAAAGAGTAAGAGACAAGAAGGGTGAGGCTCACTGAGTCATTTATCTCTCCACCTTTCAATTATTCCCACATGAGTTCATTGGCCCTGTTGGCACAATATACCTACTTATCACATCTACCTTTCAAATCTGGCTATAATGGAGCACATATATTGGTGCAGAAAAGAGCCATTGACACAAAGAATCCAGGCCAGATAACCCCCTCAGGAATAATAATGGTGGTAGATACTATGAGGGTAGGGGGAAGGTGGGGAGTAAAAGGGGAATAACAAGGAATCAATTACAATGATCAATGTATAATACATACGGCCCAGGGGGACAGTGGACAGTGTAAGATATGAAAATAAGAATAATTAATACTTTACCTGGGGTTTATGAGGGGGGAAAAAGGTAAAAAAGAGGAGTTGATATCAAGGGCTCAAGTAGAAAGAACATGTTTTGAAATTATGGTGGCAACATATGTACAAATGTTATTGATACAATTGATGTATAGATTGTGATGAGTTTTAAGAGCCCCCAGTAAAATGATTTATTGAAATAAATAAATAAAGAGCATTGTCCTGATCTTTTATTTTACTTGATGAGCAATTTGGGTGCAAGGTGATGATTGTATCTCTCACTGGCTTCACTGATGTTTGCTGTGGGGGTTTTAGGAATAGCACCGTGTCTGGTCACCTTGGGGGAAAAAGAGGTCTGAGTTGCTTTGGGGCTATTCTTTCAAAGCATGGCATGTTTCCCCTCAGCACCCCTTTTCCTGGTCAATCAGAACCTGAGACACAAATCCGGCAGCAACTTTTCTCATCCCCAAATCTTCATTTAAAATTCACTGAACCGAGCGCCATGATAGTCCAGGTCACTTCCCCATCTCTTCAATGATCTGCCTTTGCACAAGTGCACAAATTTTATCAACATTTTCATCTGTTCTGGAAGTTGACAGACATCCAGAAGAAGGTTTGTCATCAATCGACATTGCACCTTTTTTGAAACCAGAAAGCCACTCGTACACCTGAGTTTTTGCCATCGTGCTGTCCTTTTAAGCTATATTCAACAGTGACAACTGTTTCTGCAGAATTTTTCCTGAGCAGGAAATAAAATTCATAGCCACACACAGTTTTCTTAAATTGGTCATCACAAAAAAACGAGGTTGAGAGAAACTGCTTTTTGAAAAATTCATTGTGGCTAGAGAGAACCTTCCCAGGTGATACCACTGATTGCACTAACTCAGAGCAGTCTTGCTGGTTGCTCACCTAGTGGGGGCAGGGGTGGGGGCGTGGGGAGGTGGACTACAAAAGTTCTTCCCAGTGGAAATTTATTTCAAAATTTTTTTTTGTATTTCTTGTAGGTAGCAACATAGGGGCTAGAGGAATAGATCTTTTTGTGCTCAGTGACTGTGTATTAGTCTGAGTAGACTAGAGAAACAAATTCATGGAGACACTCATGTATATAAAGGACATTTATATTTATATAAGAACAATTGAACATTGAGAAAATATTCCAGCCCAGTCCAGATCAAGTCCATAAGTCTGATATTTGCCCCTATGTCCAACAGTAATCTATAAAGTCCTTATTAGACTCATGAAACACATCCAATAATGCTGAATGTAAAGATCACAGACCAGCAGGTGGGAATTTTTGTAAATCCATTGGCATTATAAGCATCTCAGCACTGACAGGGGTCTTCACATGGCTTCTCCAGATCCAGGGTTCTGGATGCATCAGGGTAGGTCTATGTGGCTTTTCCTCAGGGAAATCTCACAGGGAGGGACAGAGAGAGTGTGTGTCTTCTGCCTCCAAGGAGGAAAATCAGAATTTCCCAGAATTCTCAGGAGGCCATGCCCACAGAGGCCCCATTGACTATGATCTGATTGACAAACTGGACTTCACCCCTACACACTTAATCCTTAAATCGGCAATTATGTAACTACTACAGTGGCCTTTGACATTGAAGTGAACACAAGGTGCAAATAGTTATAGCATGGAGACCTAACAGAAAGGCTGGTAGTTGAAACACACTCAAAGAATTCTTGGAAGAAAGGCCAAGAAATCAGCCATTGGAAACCACATGAAGTACTGCCCTGTTGACCTCCATAGGGTCACTGTGTGTTCAAATTGAATTCACAGCAACTGACTGACATATTTTCAAAAAACTCATATTGCAACTTCATATGCACCCCATGCTCAGATGCACTAAGCTAGAGTGTCCTGTGCATTAGCCATCCTTGTGCCTACCATCTTTAAATCCCACGGGTAGGAGAATTTGTCTCACACTCCCCCTTAAATAAAATGTAAAGCTACTTTAGTTATTTTTTTTATTTCATTGGCTTTCAATCAATAATCATACGTGTAATCACCAGTTTTCCCTACTGGTAAAGTGTCCTTCTAGTGCGCCTAGCACCTATGCGAAAGGCAGCATTTCCTTTGTCTCATCCAGATAGAAAGATCCTGGTGGTGCAGTGGTTTAAGCATTGGCCGACTGTTACAAGCAGGAGAAAGATGAGGCTGGTTGTTCTTGAACAATCTACAGTTTTGGAAACCCTCGAGAGCAATTCTCCCCTGTTCTATGAGGTCCCTGTGGGTTGAAACCAACTTCAAGGCAATAGGTTATGGTTTTTAATCCAGATTGGAAGCTCTTCCCCACAAAAAGAAGTCTTTTTCCTGGATTGCACATATATTGACTGGGATGTCTCCCAAGCAGAGTAAAAGAGCAGTCTTAATATATGTAAAAGGCACCTCACCATGGAATCCATCAACTATCAACAACATGATTGTCTGGAGAATTCTGTACACTTTTGCTGCACTGCACAGTTTTAAAACATGTTTGTGGTCATTGCATCATTTGGTCTTGACCAAAAGCCTAGCAGCAGGGAGGGTGGGTGATACTATCCTCTTATCTAAAGGACTCAGAGGTGTTTCAGAATTTGTAGTAGATAAGTTGGAAATAAGAAAGAGAACCACCAAAAAAGTCTTCATCTCACTTCGGGTCATTTCACATTAGCTCCCATGGGGGCTATTTTTAATTTAATTGAACAACTCTTTTAAGTCTTATTTCCAACCATTGGTCCTACTATTTATCCATTCATTCATCTACCCACCCACCAATCCACCTGCCCATTTACTCCTCTACTCACGATTCCATTCATCTCAGTCATCTGTCCATATAAATGGTCACCCTCTAATACCCTCCATTGTCCACCTGTCCACTCCATATCTGAAGACCTTCCCTGTGCTGGTCACATACAGAGCTCTGGAATGACCTATCAATTCTCCTTCTTATAAACATCAAACATCCTCATTTTCAAGACCGATAGCAATAAGAGCAATATCTTCATCAATTTCTTCTCACTTACCATAACTTTCTTTGACAGCAGCTAAACATGGTAGCAAAAGCCTGACCGTGCTCTAGTTTTCCTTGTCAAATGAAACAAAGCACTTAAGAGGCTGACAACAAAAGAATCAGGAAAAGGCCTATGTACAAAGAGTTCTCTCCCCCAACAGAGCATTCCAAGTAAAATAATTATGGTCATCTTGTTGGAGCACTTCAGAATAAGGAGACATACTTTCAATTACTTTACATGAGTTGCAGGTTCAAATGTTTGGAAATTCATCACTAGTAGGACCTTGGGAATTTTGGGAAGAGCTCACATAAATAATTAGGTGTTTTCTCAGGACGCCTTCGGAGATGAGACTCACTTGTCTTCATGAATGCACTCTGTTTGGGTTTTGAATTTCTCAATTTCAAGGTCAGGGGCCAAATCAGCAACATCAATGATACAGAGGTTCTCATTTATTGAGACTTCCGACAGAGACATGTGGCAAAGTAGCAGAAACCTTCAACACAGCAGAGTATAATAAAAACACCAGGCCATGAAAAGCTAATATAAAAAGAGAGGAAAGATAATCCTGCAAAAGAAGAGAAAATGTTGGGGATTTCTAAAACCCAAATCAGAATTTGATGGTCCCATTAAAATATATATATTTTTAAATTTCCCAAAGAAGCTTCAACTCCAATGAAATCACTTTCACCCAGTTCTCCAATCGCCAGTACCTTTCTTATCATTGAACACTTCTGAGCAAGGCTTCTCAAACTGCAGTGCAAAGAAGAATCACTTCCCTGAGGGCCATTAAAGCAGACAGCTGGGACCCACCCCGGGGCTTCTGATTCCATGGGCCAGCCATTGGCATTACTAACCTGCTCTAAGAAGCCTTGGTGATACAATGGGTAAGCACCTGGGCTGCTAATCAAAAGGCTCACAGGTTCGAACCCGCCTGAACCTGAAAAGACCCAGCGAGCTGTTCCCATAAAGATTCCAGGCTGCACACGATGCTTTGCGGCAGTTATCATCTGTCATTAGGGTTTGCTGAGAATTAGAATCAACTCATCACCAACGTCCTGTTCGAATGTGCAGCTGTGGCAGCGAATGCTGCTGGTTCCAGGGTGAAAAGTAGATTAGACCAGCTCCCGCCCTCACCTTCTTGCTCTGCTGTGTCTGACCCTAAAAGCCACTCCCTCGTCCTCAGAGCCCACACTTGCTTTTCCCATCCCTCTTTCCTTGTATCAACCTCCAATGTTTCGTGGGATGTGTCACGGGCTTCTACTCTTCCATGGAAATGGTACCAGGCAATCTCCCTCAGACAAAGCCTCCAGTCACCATCTCTACGGGGATCACTCTCCGGGCTGCAGCTCCCCATGGACAGCATGAAAGCTTCATACCCACAGGACTCATGGGTTTGTTCATGGCTGATATTTAAATATCGATTCACTTAAATGTTCCACCAGTATCAGATAAGCAAAAGCAAGCAGGCAAGCACAAAAAATGAAAACCCTAAATGAAAGGAACCAGACATTCCGCTTTGGGTGGGACAGTCCTGACTGCAAACAATGTTTCCCGCGTCCCTCGGTGTTTTAAATCGCAGTCCCTATTTTTGGAAAGAATGCATGACAAGCTAGGGAATGGAGGGAGAAAGGGAAGGGAATATACTCCCTCTACACACACACCCTCACCCCACCCCCCCACTGTCAATGGTGTCCCACTTTACCAATGTTAAAATCTGGTACTTTACCCTAAACTTATTTTTTAAGGACCTATCAAAGAAAGATATTGTTTTAAACCAGATTCTTCTCCCAGATTTTGGATGGCACAATGATCCCTCCACTTCATAAGAGAGAAAAGCAAAGGTCATTCTGAAATCCATGCCGGCCAAACACAAACGTGTGCTGATTGTACATCTAAATTTCTTTCAAGTTCACCCACCTCTGCCCATTGCCATCGCCACTTGCCTTGTCTTAAAAATCTCACTGCCATCGAGATGATTCTGACTCATACCGACTCAATGGATAGAATTAAACTGCCTCTGTGGGTCTCTGAGACTAAATAGGGAGTAGAAAGCCTCATCCTTCTGCAGGGAGCTGCTGGTGGATTCTAACTGCTGACCTTCGGGTGAGCAGAGCAATTCATAAGCCACTAGGCCACCAGGGCTTTAGTTTAGGTCACTCCTAATGACTCTGGATGCTTCCTAACTGCTCCTGTGCCTTCACTTGGTCTTTCCTATAATCTCTTTACCACATAGAGTTCAGAGAGTCATCAGATTTTGCCCTGCCACGTCCTATGTCTTGGCTTAAGGCTGGCCCATGCATTGTCACGTGAAAGCAAAGCTCTCAAGCTTCACCATTTTGATTGATTTCTATCCCATCTTTGGTTGCATTCCATACTCTTCTCCCTCAGCTCTATTCTCCTATTATCCCCAGCATATTGTGTCCCCTAAACCCTTCATACTCTCTTATTTCAGACTCACGATGTTCCTTCCATTGAGATATGCTTTCCTGTTCTCTCATCTGCTTTTGCTTTATAAACTCAGTTTTCAGTTCCCTACTCAATAATTTACCTCATCAAAGAAGTCTTCCTTGTGGCCCTCTCTAAAACCTGGGTTAAGACACTGAGTCCCTTGGGTTCCATTCACTCTCTTTAAGAGACACTCACCGTGCTTCTGCAGTTTGTTTTGCTGTTTGCCTCCTAGACTATGCTACTGCCTTTGGGGGGAGTAGAAGCTAGATCTGTGAAGGCCCAGGACCCAGCACTGGGTCAATTTGTTAAAGAAACAGGCCAACTAGATTTAAAGGGGGGTGCTACTTATAGGCTATTTTTCTATATTGATCGAAATTAAACTAGTAGGTGTAGATATAAGGAATAATTGATTGGAAAAGGGTAGGAGAGGACGTTTGGAGATAACAGAAATGTTCTTTATCTTCCTCTGGGGGACTGACATAGTTTAAAATTAATCAAGTCGAACACTTAAAAAATATTCTTTGATGTGTATAGATCATATCTCAAGAAATTATTTTAAAAGGATAGCATAATTCCTAGGGACTGTCAAAAGAACAGAGTAATCTTGGAAGAAGTAGCTACCGCCAGAATGCCTCCTAGCAGCAAGGGTGGTGAGACGTCATCTGACAGACCTTGGGCATGTTGTCAGGAGAGGCCAGTCCCTGGAGAAGGACATTGTGCTTGGGACAGTGGAGGGACAGCCAAAGCGGAGGCCCATCGGTGAGCTGGAGCGACACTAGGCTCAAACATAAATCGTGAGGATGGCGGAGGGCTGGCAGTGTTCTCTTCTGTTGTACAAAGAGCTGTTTGGAGTCAGCACTGAATTGACACCCACTACATCAACACATATTGATATAGAAATATTTGATATAAAAATCCATGCGGCTTAAAGCAATTCACATGAATATAATAATAGAAGGCAAACATAGTCAAAGGTATTACAAGCCCCTTACTGCTTTTAGCTGTCATTGAGTCAAATTCCAACTCCTGGCATCTCCACCTGTGCTGTGGGACGGTTCCATTGGGGTTCTCATGGTTGAGACTTTTCAGAAGCAGAGGGAGCCCCAGGGCCTGTCATCTGAGGTGTCTCAAAGCAGGTTCACGCCACTAACCTTTTGGTGGGAAGTTGAATGCTTGACCATTGCCCCACTTGGGAAATATTTCCCAGAGATTCAGGATTAAACACATGCTCAAACAATCCTTTCAACCTCAGTTCTGAAAATGGGTTGGTGTGGTCTGACCAGACCTGACTTAAACTTGAGGCCCTGGACTCTTCCAGAAAGAGATAGTCAAAGCCACTCTCCACAGAATCCTATGTACTAGTTTAAGATCCCCTGCCACAGAGTCCAACTCTATTTCAACATCTGAAAGATCTGTAGCTACAGCATAGCAGCCTTGGTGGTGAGGTGGTTATGTGTTGGGTTACCATCCGAATGATCAGTAGTTCGAAACCACCAGTAGCTCCTTTGAAGAAAGACTGCGCTTTCTACTCCTGTGAACAGTTACAGTCTCAGAGACGCACAGCAGGTTGCTAGTCAGCATTGCTTCCGGGGCAGTGAGGTGTGTTTGGAAGATAAATAATGCCAGGAGCGCTGGTGGTGGAGGGGGTACATGTTGAGCTCTGAGCGTCACAGTGAGTAGTTCAAAACCACTGGTCACTCTGTGGGAGAAAGACAGGACTTTGAAGAGTCTCAGAAGAAAACAAAAAGCCTCTCAGAGACCTGCAGAGGTACAGGGCACTGTGAGTCGCCACAGACTTGATGGCCATGAGCTCATTTTGGGGAGTTGAAGCTAACTCACACCAACTGGTGCTCAGTTGTGGTCACATTATTTTGAGGACAGTCTCTCTCCGCAGGCAAGCTCCGCCCCCCCCCCCGACCCCATGAGGGGGCATGGGGCACCTTTATGGCCCCTCTTCAGAATGTTCTCTGGTGCTGTGACTTGTGGAGAAGAATGCTTTCCAAGCATGTCAATATAGTTAGGATGGTCCGGTGTCATTCTCTCTATAGGTCACAAGTCCTGTAAATGATCAGGGGACTGCGCAGAATGAGCCATGGACTCAGGCCCACTTAGCAGAAGCTACCAACAATGGCTTTTCTTTGATTGGAACGAAAATATACATGTTCAAGATTCATTTTTGAACCAGCAAGCAAAAAAGCAGACAGTTTAAAGCTTTCCTTCTGGTTGGCTTCACTCCATTAAGTTCCCTAGTAACTTCTACTGAGTTTCCACACAGTCCCGGGGAAACTTTTTATGGGTGTTTTTCTGATTGGTCAGTTGCCCCTCAGATCACGTAAAAACCCAGTCTGGGCTGAGCCCCGGTGGCTTAGCTGTTGTGCGTGGGATTGCCACCCACTGGGATGGAGGTTCGATTCCAGCTCCACAGGAGCAAAGGCTGGGCCTCCTACTCCCACCACCAGAGGGCAATGATGCCTAAAAAAAAAAACAACAGTCTGGAAAATACAGAAGTGAAAACGTTTCATTTGGTCACTAGGTCATTCACAGCCATCAAGTTGGTTCTGGTTCAGAGAGTCCCTAGAGAAAGCCTCCGAGTAGAACTGCCTCTGTGAGTTTCTGAAACTCGCTAAGTCTTTATGGGAATCACCAGCCTCATCTTTCTTCAGCAGAACCGCTGGTGGTTTTGAACTGCTGACTTGGTAGATTGCAGCCCAGCACTAGCCCACTTCCTGCCCCCGCCCTCCCCAACCCCCCGCACCTTTGACAACTTCTGAGGTCGGCTATAAAGCACCCAGGAGCACTGGTGGGCTTCTAAAGGGATGAGCGCTACAGCCACTAAGTGTTAGCAGGGTCCTTTCCCCCATCTCCATGAAAGTCACCACCACTGGCCTTCTTGTAGTGATTTTCCCTACAGGTATGGGTTTCAATGCTATTCCGGGTACTATTTTTAGTTACAGTTTAGCTTTCCGTCTGCTTCCAATTGCTACTTGGTTTTTGACACTCAAAAATCAGGGGTGAAAAAAATTCCCAAACTCCTGATTACCCAACTGAGTGAAGATAGCGCTTTATCATCATCATCGCAATTATCACTTAGAGAGCAAGAAAAGAGACATATACGATGCTTCCAGTTCCAGGAATGGAAAGCCGGAAAGCCACCCAGCAGCTCACTGACTACGAGGAATGCAGCATCAATATGGGAAACCCAAGCTAACAGGCCACCCGGGTCTCCCAGCAGATGCGCTGATGCCTGATCCGGCGCACTCTGTAGCTTTGGCAAAGTACTACCACGGACAGGAAATAATCGGTTAAAGTTGGCATTACGGAGGAAAATGAGATGGGCATGAGGGTTCGGGGAGCTGGGATCGGCGATGGTCAGTGATGGTGATGGTGGTGGTGACGCCTCGGCCGGCTCCTCTCCTGTCTCTCCATCCTCGCCCGTCCTCTCCGCCTCCTCCGTGCCCGCGTGGCCTCTGCCCGGAGAAACAGAGCCCACAGCATTGGCACCCCAGCCGCGCGCCCGCGGGCGCCACGCTGCAGTGCGCCGCCAGCCTGCGCTCCCTCCCCGATGCCCCGCGGCCTCCGCGGCGCCCCTCTCCGCGCGCCCCGCGCCCCTGCGCCGCCTCCGAGCACCCCGGGGCCGCGGGCGTCGGCGGGACTTCCCAGGCCCCACGGCCGGTGCAGAGAGCGCCCGCGCCCCCCAGCCCGCTCCCCGCCGAGCCCCCCGCAGCCCGGCCCTCGGCCACTTACAGCTGAGCTGAGCCGGCCACGCCGGGCGGCGCCCGAGACAAAGGCTGCGTGGCCGCAGCGCCGCCGGCTGCTCCCCGAGCCGCGGCTGCAGGGGTCCGCGGGAAGGGAGAGGGAGAGGGGGAGGAGGGGGAGGAGGAGGAGGAGGAGGAGGAAGAGGAGGAGGGAGAGGAGGAAGAGCAGAGGAGGCGGAGGCGGCCAGGCGGGAGGGCGGGGGAGGGGCCGCGCCCGCCGCGTCCTCGGCGACTGCGCCGCTGGGGCCCAGACCCAAGTCCTCCTCTGGGCCACAGACCCCCTTCCCCGGAGCCTTCTCCTTTGGTCCTCCCTGCCCGCCACAGAAATCAGCTCCCCAAAGGCCAGGGGGGCGCCCCCGCCCCCGGAGGGGGGAGGGGCAGTTAGGGAGGGAGGAGTGTGTGTGTGTGTGTGTGTGTGTGAGTCCTCCTCTCTTCTATCTTAATGGTGATCCTGTGCAAGACCTCATGACCCAGTGGTTTTAGGAAAAGGCCACACTCCCTGACTCTCGAATTCGCTTGATTCCGTCTCCCGCTCAGACATTCCTATGTTCTCCTCCAACCCATGTGGTGATTAGCAAAACGGAGAAGTGGCCAGTCAGGGTCTGGATGAGAGCAGAGCGTCGGAGGGCCCACGTGTGAGGCAGGGGGACACGATCGATTGTTCCGGGTTGGGCCTCAAGACTGAGGTCCGTGGTGGGTGGCCTTCGTTCTTTTTATGGGAGAAATAAGCTTTTGCTTGGGTCGGTCCTTTACATCTTAGGACAGCAGCACTAAGAACGGGCTCAGCGTCCGTGGGATTTGGGGTTTAGGACAAGAACTTTCTGGTAGGGATTCCAGGACTGTCACATGGAAGCCGACTGCCCCTCTTTCTGACTGTCCAATGGGTTAGTACTGTGGACTGCTCAGTGAGTGAGTGCTCCGCGCTCTGGAACTGTGGCTTATAGCTTGGACAGCTAACTGGAGCTGGAGCTCACCAGCTGAGCTGTGGGCCAGTCAGACTTGACTGGTGGTGGTTGTTCCGTGTTGTGACCCATGCATAGTGACCATAGGGACTTCAGACTGCCACCCCACATGGTCCTCACAATTGCTGTCAGAGTTGAGACCACTGCTTATCCGTCCCATTGGCCCTCTATCGTGACTGATGTTCTTCTTCAGGTTCCTCCTGATAATGCGGCCTGTTCTTCCAAGGCCATCCAGCGATCTACTCACCAAGAAATCACACAAATTTGGGAATTCAATGATACTGATTATAGCATTCATACTGCAAAGCCTTCTCGAGTGTCCACTGCCACGTTTTCCATCACCGTGAACAGGTCCTTCGTGTCCAGAGACTGGGCCTGGGAAAGCAGCGGTGCCTCTCACGCAGGGCTGTGTCCAACATCCCACTAATCATGCTTGACGCCTTTGTAAATCCTGGGCCTCCTTTGGGCAAAGTTGCAAACAAGATGAGACAAAACTAAAATAACCTTTATGGTCCCTGACCTTGGGATACCGGAGGCCACGGCTTGCCCCACTTCCATGTCTTGTTATTTTAGATAAAGCAAGGGGACTGGAGAATTGGAAAACCCCTGGCTTGTCCCTCGCCAAAAATGTCCCTAGAATTTTTTTTAAGCATTCCTTCTGTAACACTGCTTGGCCTAGGCGTCAATTAGTAAATATCGAGACTACATTGTGAATGTGCTGGTTAAAATATATACATATACATATACATAATATATATATGAGTTAAATGTTTTTTAAATCTTTATCAAAAGACTTAATATAGATTAAAGGTAGACAAAGTAATATAGAGAATGTACAAATATTTAACTCCCCCTTCAAATGACAGTCTGTATTTCCATTCATCTTTCATCTATCCACTCCCCCTGGAGACTTTTCAAAAACATCATCACAGTGCCATTAGTTCATCTCACAAAATTAAGAGCGAATCGAGTATTTTCAACTGTGATTCCTTAGTAACCAACAGTTACCAGAGTCCCAGCTGCAATTTACCAGGTCTGGATCCAGTCCTCTGCCTCTGCTGTGCGTCTTTCCCACTAACCTGAGCTTTGCATGAACTGCTGATGCAGGGGTCATGCGTGCTCCATCATCACTGGCTGGTGGGCCAGGAACCAGAGGACCCACTAAGGGTCAGCCAGCCATTACTGTGGCCCCGACCACTCGAAAATTTCATAGAATCTTCTCTTCGGAAAGGCATTTACTGAATTTTGCCTTAAATCCTGGGGCATTCGGGAAGTTCTCAGGCTGTAAACTACAGAGCTGACCTGAGACCTCCTTGCAGCCTCCTCGAACACCATGACAGGATTCTGAGGGTCCTGAGAGCTTGGCTCCCTTCAGGAGATCTGGACTCCCCTCTGCTCAGCCTGGAGTTCTGGGGTCTACCCAAGTAATTATTCCTCTTTCAGAGCATCGCCCAGGTCAGGGGATGGGATCAAAGGCCCCTGTGAGCAGGTTCTGTGTCTAAATCTGGCACAGGTACGGGATGTCCCTTCTCTTTCCACTCACCACAGCCAAGTTGGCCTCCGTTCACATGGAGTTCACTCTCCTGCTCTCCCAGATCTCTGCTCTGGGCAACCTCCTCCGACCACCTTGGGCAGATGGGACAGCTTCCTGGTCCGAAATCTTGAGTCCTAAGTTGCAGACCTCATGTTAACTATGCTTTTAGCCCTGCATTAGCGAGCAGAGCTGTCTGTTATGATGGGTGTTGTATTGGCCCAGCTAGACTGTAAATGCATTGAGAGCTGGGAATGTTATCAACAATTTCAGCATTCTCTCTAGCTTCCTGCACATCACCAGAAACCATATTGATGTGAATAGCACTTTATTTAATGTATAGACAGATCATAGACAATCAGTTCAAGGAGGCTCAGCTAGGGAGGATTTCCACGCTCTGTAGCCAGACTAGTCAATAGCATGGGTGACTCAAACTTCTCAGTTCTTGATGAGCCCTGCATGGGTCAGGGTC
This sequence comes from Nesogale talazaci, assembly GCA_004026705.1. NCBI lineage: Eukaryota > Metazoa > Chordata > Mammalia > Afrosoricida > Tenrecidae > Nesogale > Nesogale talazaci. Next base: position 114,687 of record PVJH01004961.1, read on the forward strand.
TGAGGAGAAAGGTACGTGCCTGGTGCCTTCTGGGCTGGGTTAGTTCCGGCGCCCTAATGATGACATCCTGGTTCTGAATCTTCACTTCCTCTCAAACCAAAACAACCCTTTACTGTTAAGGCAATTGACTTCTGTCTGACGTTGTGTCACTGAACTATAGGGTTTTCTTGGCTGTCTTCTGGGGCTGTCAGCCATAAGGCCAACAGTTCAAATCTACCAGTGGTTCTTTTGGAGAAAGGAGATTCTTGCTGTTGTACAGACGGAAAGCCTCGGAAACACAAAAGGGCACTTGGACTGTGTCCTATAGCGTTGCTGAGTCAGAATGGACCGGCAGTGGTGAGGTTTTGTTTTTATCTTTATGGAAAAGATCCCTAGTGATGAAGCACTCCTTTCTCATTCAAGGCTTAAACCTGACAGCCACTTCTTGGGAGAAGGGAGTGGTGTTCTGCTTCCATAACACAGTTCAGCCTTGGAAAGCCTTTGGCAACATTCCAAACTGTCCTGTAGGGGGTCTATGAGTCAGAATTGACCTGTGGGTAGTAAGTTTGATTTTCTGGAAACAAATCATCAAGCCTTTCTGCCCCAGAAGTGCTGGCTGGGTTTGAACCATCCACCCTTAGGTTAGCCATCAAGGACAAATTTTGGGGGGGAGATCACACAAGCTATCATTTCTTCTTGCACTAAATCGCCATCCCTGAATGGGAAACATAACAACTTCTGATAGTTCAGCCTCCTTTTTTTTCTGAAGAGAACCAGCCTTTCATACCTCCATAACTTGTTGTGTTCATGCTTACCTTACTCTTCCCTCCTCCAACTTTCAACCTATGTCTTCTTTCTTGTTTCATAATGTGGCTAAGTTTAACTTTTTAAACCTTCTGATGGGCCTGGTCTCTCTACATCATCAGTACAGGCTGGTGGAGGTGACTACAATCAAGTCTCAGGTCTTTGTTGAATGAAAGGAACAGATGCAATAAGTGTCTAGTGCTACTCATGGAAGAATGTGGTCTTCCTGCAGACTGTGGACTATTCCAGGCATCCTCAGACCTGATGATTCTTCTTGGGAATAAATTTTCCAAAGAGCCCTTGTAATAGGTTAAGATGAACCATAATGAAGAGCATTATTAACATCCATTTGTTCTTTGTGGACAATCTGACATTCTGTGCCATCTCTAGGAAAGAACACTATAAACTATTAAAATGACAAAGAACTTTAGTCACGATAAAGAAATTGAGTTTGGTTTAGCGAAATGGAAGACCTCACAAATGTGAAAGGACAGCTTGCAGTGATGAATGGACGCAGTGGCTGTAAAGATCAACTTACACAAGATTGATAGAAGGAGAAATGGATAATCTCTGGGCTTCCAGCTGTTGAGGAATACGAAACTTATTGCCATTAAAGATAAGCTTAGATAAAAGACATTCCATCCAAATGGGGAGAAAATACTTTAAAATAAGCCTAATGCTAGCAACTAAATTAAGGCAGTAAATATATCTGTGGTTCCAGCCCATTTACTATTATAGAGACTACAGATCATTATAATGAACAGCAGATTATTAAGCACAAAGTGCCCCATGCATCACAAGGAATTTGAGTGACTCTCTCTCGCATCAAAGGAAATCCAGTTATCCCGGCAGTAAAGAAGCTTTTCTGTATGGTTTGAAATTTTATTTTCAAATAGATCCTATCATGTGGGGTGGCTATAAAGCATCAAAAGGGGGGGGCCTATGTCCCCTCCCCCTGAATCTGAAGGTACCTGCGACTTGCTTTTGAGCAACAGAATGGTGGAGGAGTTGTTATATGACCTCTGGGGCCAGATCATGTAAGGTCACTGCTTGAGCAGTGTGTTTTTGTATTTTTAGGGTACATGGGATCACACTGATGATAGCCACTCGAAAGGTTAGATGAGACACTCAGTAGGCAAAGATTTTAGGTTAAAGAAGAGAAAATATTTGAACAACAGGGTGGGAATAGTGGCACATCTTGAAGGTCGTGCTGTTACCTGCATATGTAGAAGCTGTTGATTTGCTGTGCATATTTTCAAGAACAGTAAAATAAAGTAAAACAATGTTTTAAGGTTATGCTGCCTTCTTCTGGCTTTCTTAGAACACTCACTTTCCCATGGTCCCAGTCAGCTCTCTCACTTAGAACCCAGTCTGCCACCAGTTGCGAGCCATCCAAGTCACATGGAATGATCAGTGGTTCCATCCATCCAGGTGTCCCAGTGCAGGTGCCACGCCTATGATAATGAACCCTCCAAGGAATTATCATTTTGAGTCTTAGAATAGCTGTGCACCTTGCCAGTGAAACATTGTGGAAAAGAGAAACTTTCTTCTCTGTGTACTGTCTAAATTCTGATCAAGAGATTTGTGAGCATCCTACAATGGTGGATTTGTCCTGCAATGCTTGAGTGGCTGCTGTGCAGCTACAGATGACAGAGAAGCCATACAAGCAAAGAAAATGTGCCAGATGCCATGAGATAGATTTTGTCTTTAAAAAATGTCAGTTTGGCCCTTCCCGGTGCTGCCTGTCCAGTGCTTCTCCCCAACTTGAACCCTGGATCCCTTTTCCCTTGCCCCTCCACGCAAAAATGCTGCCAACATGATGGAGAAACTGCCCTACAAAGTCACTGACATCAGCCTGACAGAAGGCCCTGGACATCGCAGAGAACGAGATGCCTGGACGCATGCACATTGCGAGATGTACTTCAAGCCACTGAAGGGTGCCCGCATTGCCGGATGTCTGCACATGACCATGGAGACAACTGTTCTCACTGAGACTCCAGTCACCTTGGGCGCTGAGGTGCAGTGGTGCAGCTGCAACATCTTTTCCACTCAGGAGCATGCAGCAGTCGCCATTGCCAAGGCTGGCATTCCAGTGTGTGCCTGGAAGGGTAAGCCCGATGTAGAACACCTGTAGTGCATCGAGCACACACTGTGCTTCAAGGACAGGCCCCAAGGTGACCCTGGACGATGGTGGGGACCTCATCAACCTCATTCACATCAAGGACCCACACTGTCGGGCGTTCGGGACATCTCTGATGAGACCAGGACCAGAGTCCGTAACCTGTACAAGATGAAGGCCAATGGGATCCTGAAAGTGCCTGCCATCCACGTCAATGACCAAGAGCAAGTTCGACCACGCCTACGGCTGCCAGGAGGCCCTCATCAATGGCATCAAGTGGGTCATGGACGTGATGATTGCCGGCAAAGTGCCTGTGGTGGCAGGTTATGGGGACATGGGTAAGGGCTGTGCCTGGGCCCTGAGAGGCTTCGGGGCGTGTGTCACCATCACTGAGATTGACCCCATCCATGCGCCGCAGGCTGCCCTGGAGGGCTCCAAGGTGACCACCATGGACGAGCCCTGCCAGGAGGGCAATATCTTCCTCACCACCATGGGCTGTGCCGATGTCATCCTTGGCTGGCTTTTGAGCAGATGAAGGATAATGCCTTGGTGTGTAACATCAGACACTGACGTGGAGATTGATGTCAAGTGGCTGAACAAGGACTCTGTGGAGAAGGCGAACATAAGGCCTCAGGTGGAAAGTCAGCAGCTGAAGAACGGGACCCCATCCGCCTCCTGGCTGAGGGCTGGCTGGTCAACCGGGCTGTGCCTCGGGCCAACCCTGCTTCGTGATGAACAGCTCCTCCCCAACCAGCTGCTGG